>PVJO010022863.1:0-27115 GCA_004026905.1 Hystrix cristata | reverse complement strand
GTGTCCTTTTAAAATATGTATTAAAAAATTTAAAGTTGATAATTGACCTTGTAACAGCAGAAAAATGATTAGAATACTATATAAATGTCTGTACCACCTAGAAGATCAAAGAGGTCAAAACTTTCTTCTCTAATAATGAGTATAATTTGTTCCCAAGAAGGAATTCTACATTTCATCCTTTTAAGCATGTCAATATAATTCAAGCTTTCGGCTGCATAGCAGATTAATGATACCGAGTAAGGTATGCAAAATTCCATTAGCAGCATAGAGAGTGACTTCAGACACCTAACCCTTTATTTGAACTAAAGGAAATTGCTTTGCCTTTGTTTCTTTTTTTATGACATTTTTAAAAACTCATATAAATGTGGGCCGGGGATTTAGCTTAGTGGTTAGAGTGCTTGCCTTGCAAGCATGAGGCCCTGAGTTCGATTCCCGGTACCAAAAAAAAAAAAAAAAAAAAAAAACAAAAACTCATATAAATGTAACATGCAGCAGAAAATTAATGTGGAATCAGGCAGATATAAGTTAACAAATGAAGAGCCATTTAAGGTAAGGCTTATATTTCGTGCATTATATGTAGTACCCCAATGAAGCTCTCCCACTAGCTAAGATGTTTTATGAAGTTAAAAAACCAGAGATTCTTTCAATATGCTATATCTGAAGGTATGTATTTAGAGTGCTTCTTTGATACTGTTTTAGATACAATTGTTTTTGACATGTTAGTATGGCAGATCTGTGGTTCCTAGATCTAGAGAAACATTATAATCATATAGGAAGATTTTAAAAAATAGTGATACAGATACCTTGCTTTCAAGATATTCTAAAGTAACCTATTTTATTTGTTTTGGGTACTGGCCTGTTTGTATTTCTGCCCAGATGATTCTGGAATGCAGACAGAATTTAGAACACTTGAGAGGCATTTAATATAATCTAGTCTGAAATAAAAGAAAATATTCCCAAGATACTAATTTAAATACGATTTTAGAGCAATTAGCCAAGTAAATCATCTTTTTAAAAAATTGTCCCTCTCAATAATGTTATTATGCTTATCCTCTTTCATTAAAAACTGAAGAATCAGTAAACATCCCAAGTTAGGTAAAAATAATTGTATTATTAAAAAATGTTTATATTATGAAAATAAAACATCAGGTTCACTGATTTTCCACACATTTGGTTAAAAATAAATCAAGAAGCAGAAAAAATCAGGATAAATGAAGATAGAAATTTCAGATACCACTGAATAAATGTTTAGAGTCCAATCATTTGAATTTAAGCATATATATCATAAAGAGTTTCAACAGAACTGAGCATATGAATCAAATTAAAAAATATGCAGATACATTATTTTATAAAACACGAACTTCAAATGTTTAAGCAGACATAAATGTTAAAGTGTAAAATTTAAATGCTATTACACTTATTGACTTTTCCAAATACTTAGCTTTGTAGTATTGTTTTTGAGATAAATATTTTAGTCATGTGGCTTTTAAGTATTTTAATAAAAATACAAATGATTAATTCATTTAAATGTCATATGAACTAAGTTTAGTTGTTTCAAAAATACATTTTTGAACTATGTACAACAAACTGAGAGAAATACAAATAAACTAGATTTTGATGTTAATTTTGTATTTCGTAAGAAATTAGGTGTAAAATAAGTACTTTTTATTCCCCTAAAGTCAGAAGAGAGTGCAGAGATGTGAAGGGGATGTGAAGATGTTTTCCTCTGCCTGCCTAGGTTTGATAGCTGGGTCACGAAATAAACTGTCAGAAGCAGAATTATTATTACATGCAGGAGGCAGTCACAAGAAAAAACATAAGCATCCCCAAAATGGTGAGAACAGAGAACTAATAAACCGTCTTAGTAAGGCAAAGCAATAAGAAGCAGACCACTTAGTGGAAAGTAAATGATTTTAAAGAAAGATGCACATGCCCTTAGTTGAGCAGATGATAATGAGAGTTTTTGACGAAGTTTGGGCGTAATGTCAGTTCCTGGTTTCCTAACTTGTGATAAGCAGCAATCTTCCCTGGTCGATGAAACTCCCAGGGAGGGCATTTATGGCAATTGAGTTCCTTTTGGAGGATCTGTCTTTAGGCAGATAAGGGAGTTCAGATACAGATGTCTCTCTGTTTGCTGATTTCAAATGTCATTGGCTCAAGATAAACAATATACCAAAATGGCATATTTTGGGGTAGGTAGCACATACTGGTTTTCTTTAGAACTGATACCCATATAACAAATAAAACTTTGAAATAAACATATCTGAGTTGTTCAGCTATATTTCCAACACCTGGAAGATAGGACAGTGTGGCAGAAAACTTGGCTTTTTCAGTGACAATCTGTATGAACTTGTAAAAATCATTAATATGTACACATACCACCATCACCATCAAGCTGAAATCCACAGGGAAGCAGTAAGGAGTATGAATAAATGTGGTTGTCCTGAGACCAAAGCTGATTATTGGTGATGAATAACAGGCAGAGTCTTGGACTATGTCTTAGTCACTTTCTTATTACTGGAACACAATACCTGACACCAACAACTTAAAGAGAGAGAGGTTTACTTTGGGTCACAGACTCAGACATCTCAGTCTGTGGTCAGCAGGCTCCAAGACAGAAATGACATGGTGAAAGTAGCCCTTTCTGAAGAAAAGCTGCTCACATCATGGCCTCCAGGAATCCAAGAGAGAAAGGAGGAGCTGGGAAGGGCAATATACTTCCAGGTCACACCCTCAGTGACCCATCTTCAACCAGGCCCCACTTTCTAACAGTAAGTTAGCTATAGCAGTCCTGTGATCCAATCACCTTCCTAAAACACAGTGAGTGTTTGGGGGCATTTCAGACCCAACCCATAACAGACTTCTAGGAAGGCAGCACAGCTAGACCTGAAATTTCTACACTGAAATAGGAACCCTGAAAGAAAATTAAAGTGATCTCTCTTTGATCATGCTTGGAGACTCCTCAAAGAATTATTTGCATATACTCTTTCTAGTGAAACAGTTATGCCTTTACAAGTTCCACAGATGATATTAAGTGAAATGTGAATTTCGAACTTAAATGTATTCATCATACAGGGGCAGGGGTATAGCTAAGTGGTAAGTGCTTGGCTAGGATGCTCACATCTCTGGGTTCCATCCCCAGACCTCAAAAAACTGCTCAGTATTTCTGGAACTGTGATACTATGAGTTAACAAGAACAAAAACCTACAAATCCAAATGTAAGAGTAGTTGAAATATTATACCAAAAATAAAAATAAACTATCCAAAGAACTGAAAGTTGAAATAAAAAAAAAACAAGATAGAAAGTTTAATTAGCATAATTCAGAAAGTTGAATAGGGAGGTAAAATGGAAAATAAGTCTGAATAAATTTCCTACAATATAACACAGATGAAAGACCAATAGACTATACTGAGAAGTTCTAATACCTAGCTACGACAGTGTCCTCGAAGTGTAATTAATTCTCCATTCTATCTAATCTCTACTTCTATTAATTGTATTAAGAGTGTGTGTGTGTATGTGTGTGTGTGTGTATGGGGGGGATATGGAATTTCATCCAAACAGAAGATCTTAGTAGAATCAAAAGAGTAAATGATATTTCTCCCAGAAAAGAATGGCTGTCTACAGATAGGAAATTTCTCAAAACTATTAGCACAAGCAGACATGTGCAGAAAAGGATCTTTAAAGTACAAGAGAAAATAACTATTAATCCAGAAGTAAATACCTGGCAAAACTATATATTTAAAATCTGATGGTTAAATAAAAATATTTTCATGTGAAAAATAAAGGTAGACTTTAACAACAATATTTCTTCCCTAATGGTTTTTGTGACAGTGTTCTTCAAGAAGATGCTCAATCATATTGCAACGTATACCTTAAAAGATAGTAACATGAAAAAAACCCAAATCTCAGTCTTAGATACAATATATAAGGTAAAACTCCATCAAAACAATTTTTGTGTCACAGAAAAATAATCACTTACAGATGGTAAAATGCTTTATTATTTTACAAAATAAAATTTTAAAACATTGCAATATCATCACATAAAAGTAATTAAAATTCTTAAGTATCATAAATCATATGTAAGAATCCACTGTGTGCACTGGTGGCAGAAACCTGTTTCTGGTATCAGAGTACCTGGAGAGCTACAGGTTGAAATGTATTTCTTTTATATGTGTTCACATAGTTCATGTATCTCGCTTTCTTTTTGAGCTGGAGATTGTGCCATCTTCCAGTCCTCTGTCTCCCAGATTTTGTACTCTAATGTTACAAACCAAGAGCATAGGCTATAATTAAGCTTCTTGAACTCAAATCTAAATGTGAGCTTTCAATTTGAACTATTTACTCCTTATGAATCAGTTTATTCATGCGGAAAATGGACATAGTAATTGAGTATACAACATTGAAGCTGTTAGGAAGATTATATTAGGTAATACATACTAGTGCTTGTAAAAGTACCTGGAATATGACAAGTAATATTTTCTTTAACCCATCAAATATGTTTACCCCTTTAATACATACAAATTAATTTTTAACTATTAAGTATTTCTTGCTTAAAAGGATTTAAAGCACTTCCCACATGCCCGTAGTAGAATAGGTCTAGAAACTGGATTTTCTACTTGTATTTCTTCAGCTACAACTTTATAAGTAGTACAAAACTACTTGCATTCTTATGTTTTAACTGTATTAATGACCAAAAAATAACTTCTTTATGAGTATGAAATATATACCAAGTCAGTTTTAAAATGTTGACTACAGTAGCTTACTCATTACACCACAACTGTCTTAGCTACTTTCTTGTTACTCAGACAAAGTACCTGACACCCACCAATTAAAGGAGGAAAGGTTTATTTTAGTTCAGTTTGTAGAGGTGTCAGTCCATAGCTGGTTGGCTCCATACTGGCTGGCTGGCAGTGATACTTTCTTCTTTCTGTTTTTATTCTATACAGGCTACAAGCCTATTGGTTGGTGCCACCCACACCCAGGGTGGGTCTTTCCTTTTAAGTAATCCATCACCACACCCAGAACTATGCTAACCAATCAGTGGACTGATCCATTATCACACAGGCATGATCCAGTAACTCCCAAAAGTTCCACCTATGAACACATGAGGCTTTGGGGGCTATGTAACATATAAACCACAACAATAACCATATTTTCTTACTGTAGTAAAGCAGAAGATTTTCAGTATGTCATTTTTTGATATTTTGGTAAGCAGATAATATAGCTTCTGAGGCAAGTACTGAGTCACATAGTTCTTTCTGTTTTTATTCCATCCATCCTCAAAACCTTGCTAAACATTAGACAGTAGTATTTGCACGACACAGGTTCACCAAAAAGTGATACTATCAAGAAGCATTGTATTATAAATATGATATTATTGTTACTTTCCATGGTTGATCAGTGCTCTCCATTCTTTCCTCTGATTCCAAAGTATTTTTCTTTTGCTTTCCCACCAACAGTAGTTGTTACAGACTATTCTATTTTTGTTAGCAGTATGCATTTAGGTGGTCTTATTTTTACTTTACTGAATTTTCTGTGACCAAAAGTGAACTAAAGTACTCTCTCTTTTTTATAATTTTTCTTGTATTTTCTGTTACTATACTTTTTAAAATTATTTAATATGGAAACTTAAACAATCATATGGATCTCTAAATCTTAAAACAACAAAATATATTCCCTGTACATACCACTTCATTCTTTATCCTGTTCCTCCGAAGCAATCAGTTTTCTTTTTTTAGCTAGGTTTTTTTTTTCCGTTTTTAATCAGCATATGTCTAAATAAAATGAATAATTTCCATCTCCATTTTAGACATTATACATTAGGATAGATTAACATTTTTAGCTTACCTTTATAATTCTCAAATGTTGCTAAATTCCTATTAAATGTTTCTGTTTCTATAGTGCTGTAAACATTGGTCACTGCTGGCCGTATAAAATACAACAGAATAAAAATTTTTCCTTTTATAACTAATTTAGCCTGGAATTAATGATCCTGCTCATGCCTTTCTATAATGTTCTTAATTTTCTTTAAAACATAAATACCCTATGGATCTTGTTTTCCATATTTTAGTAAAAATATTCATACAGCTAAATATTTCACATATTTTATTCCTTCTTTGATCTTCCTCAAAATTTTTCTTTTGTGGCTCCCATCTTCTCTTTCTTTGTTGTTACTATTGTTGTAAGGCTTTTTGTTTGTTTGTTTGTTTACTGTTTCCTACACAGTTGGTGTCATTTGGATAATGGTTCCTCATAGGCCCATGTGTTAAAATCTTGGTCTTCAATTTGGCACTGCTGGCAGTGGTGGATCCTTCAGGAAGTAGGGCCTAGTGAAAGGAAGTGAGGTCATTGAGGGTGAGACCTTAGAGGGGCTATTGTGACCTGTGCCCTTTCCAATCTCTTTTTGCTTCCTAACCACTCTGAGGTCAACCACTTCCTCTGCCATGTACTCTCCCCTCTTGATGTTCTGCCTCACCACAGGCCCAAGGACTACTTGACTAAATTACCATTGGGCCATGGACTGAAACCACCAGCCAATAAACCTTTTCTTCTTGTAAGCTGATTTTCTCTGTTTGACTAACACAACAGTTGCTCTGAGACTTTCTTTTGCTCATTCTTAGAATTACTAAGACTTATTTTCCTTTGAATCCTGTTTTTAAAACCCATTTTAATCAGGATTAATTTTCCTGAGTTAATGCTGTATTATGTAATAGTCTGCAATTTCTCAAAGATTCTGAGCATTTGAGAAAAAAAAAGTGTGGAACATGGATTCCTGGAGTCCTTGCATAAGTTGCTATATAGAGTTCTGTATTGAATAGGACATAAATATAATCTTTAACACCATATTAACTTCATTTCCCCTTAAATTTTATTTCACTTCAGAGTGTGTTAACCATACTGGGTAAATAAAATCAAACAATACAAATAGTTGCACACTGAAATGTAAATCTTCCACTGTAAATTTTTAAGACATGGGGAAACTTATCCTAATTTTTCTGCATCTGTGTTCCTCGCTTAGTATATCTTAGATAGCTTGTCAATAATTAGTATTCAAGACATAACATTCACTTTAATCAATCTTTTTACTATTCAGTTGTCCAGTAATTCTAACACAAAATTATCATGCTCAATAAATAAATAAATTAAAAATTTCCTAGATATTTGGTACTTTCAAATGCGATTTTATCCTTGATCTGAGTGGATGTTGTTTTTTCACCTTTTTAAATGAGAATATTTTTAATATCCACAATGTCTCTTTAGACTTCTGTTGCCTCCTTTCCTTTTATATGACTTTTTCTTACCTAGATTTATATTTAGGTTTCTCTGATTTATCTAGTATAAACTTTAAGATAGTTTTTTTTTTAGCTTTAGGAAATCACAGGAGTAAAGGAAACATTTTAATTTACTGTAGTAACTCCCTATCATGTGGTTATATTACCATTTCTTTTTATTTTTAGAAGGGGAAAATTAATTAGTTTTCATTGGAAGAGTATGGGCATTGTCAATCAGTCTTGGAACACTACTAAACATATGTTTCATTTTACATCAAACCACATTTATTCCAGGATTCATATTTAAATGTGAAGATTTTGTTAGCTGAAATATACTGACAAAACTACACAGAGGGTACACATTGTACTTTAAAAGAGAATAGCAAAAATATGTTATATAAAGAGTACTTTGAAAGAGTACTTTGCGACTGTTTCAACAATGTTTTATTGTAAGATTCCTGCTATCCAAAACATTATCTTCTATTAATTTTTCTCTTTGAACTTATGGTTCATAAATATTTTTAAGTTGCTTCATTCTACTGCTATATATAGGAAAATCGATCCCCATACCAGCTGAAATATTTACACTTGAAACTCAATATTTGACACATTCTCTAATAGTTTCCAATTATCCAATATAGACATCCTGTGAAAAATCACTTTAAAACAACACTGTATTCTTATTTTAACTGACCTCTCTATAGCTTTGGTATTGCTGACCTTTCTCTCCTTTTTACATCTCTATTTTGGAACATTATGACCTCGTCCTAGATTCTGTAATAAAGTTTCCTTATTTTTACTGCAGTCACTTTCCTTCCAGCCTACCTCGACCCATCAGTGAGATGTGAATGTTTTCTGAGTTGCAACAACAGCCTTTCTCATTCTACATATATTGCTAGTTTTACCTCCAATACTATCTATATGATACTGTCCTCCAGACCATTTTTCCAGCCATCTCTTGCTTCAGCTCCATTTCTAATAATCACCATTTTGTTATCCATCTCTATTTTACATTCTTAAACACAAGCATCTTAAAACCAGACTTTGCAAAACTGAAACATTTTCTTTCTGCCTTCCCCCTCACTTCTTGGCCCTTGTATGCCCTATCTTAGGCAAATCGAACCAAATTGCCACCTCATCTAGTATTTTCACTTTCTGTTAGTGTGACAAGATGCCTGAACTAAATAACTTAAAGAAGGAAAGATTTATATTGGATCATGTTTCAGAAGGTTCAGATGGTGTTCGTCTGGTTCCACTGCAGTGGACTTGAGAGGAGGCAGAACATAATAGTGGAAGGGCAGGATGGGAAAAGATGCTCACTTCGTGGAAGCCTGGACACAGAAAAAGCAGGACGCGAGAGCCAAAAAGAAGGAATGAGGAACACAGTATAATCCCCAGATAATATTGCCTTGACCAACTACCTTCAACTGGGGCCCACTTCTTACATTTCCATTATCTCCCAATAATGTTTTATTTATTTGAGTAATTACTTATGCAACAATCATATGTATAATTATGCAAGGGGATTTATTAGGCTTACAGGGTCAGAATTGGGAGAGTTCACAGTGGCCTCCTGTGGGATCAGAGGTGGAAGAATCCACAATGGTAGTCGGTATGCTAGACAATGCAGTTGCAAGAAAGTGGCAGCTGAGGAACATAAGGAAGGGAGGATGCAGCGTCAGTACAATGTCGGAGGCTTGGGAGCTCCCTGGAGATTTGCAGTTTCGAGTCTCCATTGGAATGCTCTAGATTTGAAGACTGACAGCAACAGAAAAGGCTGTGTCTGCTGAAGAAAACTGGAGCGCTTCAGAAAGGGGAACACTGCCTTCCTTTGTCTCTTTTTAAAATTCCATCCATCCGACTGTTGTTTGGAACAACCCACAGTCGGGGTGGGTCTCAACCCCTCAGTCTGCTCGCCTGTGTGTCAGCTATCCACAAACCCACCCAGAACTGTGCTTTACTAGTCAGCTACACATCTCTAACTCAAGTTGGGTTGACATATGTCAAATAAGGGCCACAGTCAAGGTCATTAAATCCAGGAAAGACTGAGGATTTCAAAAGAGGTGGCATGACATCTGAAGGTAATGTGGAGCCTGAGTTTCATCCTGAACAGGGAATCAGACAACTGGTGAGACCCAAATAGATCCTGGATTAGTTAATAGTAATATGCTAATGTCAGCCTCTTAGTTTTGACGAATGCACTATGATAAAGTACAATGTTAACAATAAGGGTATATTAGGGTGGTGTATTAGGGTGATATATTAGAACTCTTTTTGCAATTTTTCTGTAAGTCTGAAATTATTACAAAATAGAAAGTTTACTTCATGAACTATAATTATGACTTAATTAATGATTTTATTTTTAACAGCACAATATAATTTTCTAGAGAGTGTAGGCTCTCAGAGACAATTGCAATAAAAGTCTGCTTTAAATATTAAAAGTTCAGATTTTTAAAAAATTGACCTAAAGTTAGAATAACTACCAATATGCACATTTATGTATTATATGTTACTTTCTGTAAGACTGATTTTAAATTGGGGTTATCTTAATCCTTTCATTATCACATGCTACTATGTTAATGATGTATTTTATATCAGAATTTGAAGAAATTGCTTTCTACATGATTTTGTCAAAAGATTTTTTTGCAAAACTCAGACTTTGCAATCAGCAGGAATTTATACTGATTCTTTTCCACCTGAATGTTATGTACCATTTTTAAATTTTTATATTTTTAAAATCCCTCACAGCAAAAACTATTCTATCAATTGATTTTTTTTATGTATAACAAAAGTGAAAAACTCTATTTCCTGATATCAAGGGACATATTTGAAGAGTGGGCAAGCCTGCATTTTTTTCCCCTTTTATTAATATTTTGCTGGAGGGCAAATGTCAGTGTAGCCACTTTTATTTTTTTACCCCTTTTGCTGAAAGCTCCCGTAGGGAAACCCTACGCATGTGTTTCTTTGATGATTCTTTTCATTTTTATCTCCTGCTGTGACTTTGGCAGTCAGAGTGGCAGAAGGAGACAGAAATAAAAGAAGGCTTAAAGAAATGTTATAACTCATGCTGTGAATTTAGAAGATGACAGGGGTTTTTGGCTTGCTTCTTCTGGCCCATGACTAAAAGAACTGTCACCAGGTTATAGTGCTAAGAGGTAGTAATGAGAACATATTTTCTCATGCGAGCTACCTACAGGACTTTGATGCACATGGCCGCCCAAGTCAGTCTGAAACTGAGGCTGAAAATTGCTGTGGCTTGATCCAGAGCCACAGGGCTGGGAAAGAGGCTTGGCAATCTCCTGTGTACAGTTTTCACACAATAAGCGTATATGTTATGTTTTCATGATAATGGCATGTAACTTTGCTTTTCAGGCCATATTAGTAATGGTCTGTAATCTGCCAGTTTGTCTTTATTGTAGCTAATATATTGTTTCAAAAAAAGGATGAAATCGGTGTGGTAGATTTAACCTTCTCATTTTTCTTTAGCAAGGTGTCTCCAAAATTTTGTTAGGCACAAGGGACTGCATTTCCACTAATGAAGATCCTTAAGGCTGTGCACTAGCTAATAGTGTATTTAATTGGGAAACTCAAGAATTGCTTGTGAAAGATTTTGTAATGTGAAATCACCCTAGTTTTTAACAACTCTTGAGATATGTAAGAATAAAATCATATAGACCAGAAACAAGGAAGAATTAACCTATGGTGGTTTTAAAAGTCAGACTTGATATTTTAAATCTATCCTTACCTTTAGGTAGGATATGCTCAATTTTCATAATAATAATGGTCCTTAGTAATGGTATGTGTGCAAGATTAATAGGTTTTCCTTCAGCTGACATGTAGTCAGTCAAACTTGTTCATTTTTTAAAGAAACATTTAAAATGTATTTGGAAAATTGATTTTAGAATTTCGCGAAATTGCATACACACAAATTCATATGTATTTAAATGTACATTATAAAAACAAAATGAAATATTCATTACATCAAACATTTGAGATTGTAAAAGATATAAAATGTATTCCAGAAAAAAAGACAAAATATCTCTTGAATGTAATTTTCTTTACATGTACAACATAAAAGGGAACATAGTCCCTTTTTTTAATCTGTACAACATAAAAGGGAACATAGTCCATGTGAATCACCGTTGCTTCTCACATCATTTGCAAATTAGAGATTCCCAAAAACCATATTTGGGTTCATAGATTCACTATACACTGAGTATCCTTAGATGGAAAATCTAGAGTCTGAAATGCTCCAAAATGTGAAACTTTTTGGGTATCGATATGATGCCACAAGTGGAAAATTTTACACCTGACTTTGTTTGATGCGTCTTGAGCAAACCCTGTCCAGTTAAAAATAATATAAAATTACCTTAAGACTATGCAAATAAGAAATATATAAAACTTTAATGAACTTCATTTTAAGATTTTATATATATATGTATGTGTGCGTGGAAATATTCTAAAATTCCCCCCAAATTTGCAATCCAAAACACTTCTGCTTCCAAGCATTTCATGTAAGTGATAATCAAACTGCAGAGGAATTCACAGAACTCATTGAAAGCTGTCATACTGCCAGCCAAAGTTTATACAGTTAAAAGATACAGAATCAGGCAGATGAGGGGAATGGAGTAGTGTTATGAACTGACATTTGTGTCCCCCAAAAGTAATATACTAAAATCCTGACCTCCAGCAATTGCATATTAGAACATGTAGCATTCAGAAAGTTCTTAGTTCATAAAAGTAGAGTTCCTGTGAGTGGAGTTGGTTCCCGGATAGAGGAAACCCCAGGGAGCTTCCTCATGCTGCCTTTGTACCATGTAAAGGTCCAGTGAGAAGACATCCATCTGAAAACCAGGTAGAGTGCCCCACCAGACACTGACTCTGCCAGCCCCCCGGTCTTAGACCTCACAGCCTCCAGAAATACGAGCAATCTTGATTATTTTTTTACCCACCCAGTATGTGATATTCTTTCATAACAGTCTGAAATGGCCAAGGCAAGAAAGGTACAGAATGATTCTACGTGTGGAACTTTCACTTAATCTTCTCCTCAGGGAGTCAAGACAGTATTACTCACCAAAGTGCAGCAAAACACAGAGTGTTACCAACCAGAGAAACTGCCCCAGGTGTCATTGTCCAGAGTTTTTACTGGGGCTCCTTCATGTGGGCACTGATCACATGGTTTGCATATATTCCTCCAAAATTCCTGTTGAAACTCAGGTCTGTTTCAATGTTGTTAAGAAGTGGGATCTTCTAGGAAGTGAATACTTGGTGAGGATTCTGCTCTCGTGGGTGGGTCAGTGCCCTTAAAATCAGGCTTCAGAGAGAGAGAGTTTGCCTCTCTTGACCTTCTGCCTTCCACCATATCAACAAATAGCAACAAGGCACCATCTTAAAAGTAGAGTCAAAGACCTCATCAGACCCCAAATTTGTCAGTGCCATGATCTTGAACTTGCCAACCTTCATAATTCTGAGAAATAAATTTCTCTTGTATGTAACTTACCTAACTGTGCTGCTATTACAGCAACACAAGCAGACTAAGAAAACTGGTTCCCCATGTAGTTTAGCTCATTCTCCAGCACCTCTGTATGTATGGGCGAGCCAGAGCACAGGCTGAAACATACTGTTGGTGTGGCTCAGGGCCCTCCTTGCCCTGAATCAAAGTGCAGCTACCTGGCCTGATGCCTCCAAGTCTAGTCTTGTTAGACGTGACTACAAGGGCTTAGAAATTACCAAGAGGCCCAGAGCAAAGCCCCATCTTATTTTGGATAAGGTTAAATTCTTTGTTACATAGGTCCTGATGAAGGTTTAGCCAAATTCTTCTGCTTTACTTTTTAAAAATGTTCATCTCTATTATCTCTGAAAATAAACATAAGGAAAAAATCTGCACCTGATAAGGTCTGGCTCTGCCCACATAAACTAATGAAGAGAACAGCTCCGAAAAGAACACCGTGGGTCTGCTATTTTAGTTTAGCCATGGAATGAATTCATCTTTTTTTTTTTTAATTACATAAATGCTTTTATTTCTAGTTCATAGAGTTATTATATATAAAGCAGATTTTGTCTGTATTACAGAAGCTGAGAGAAATTTTCTGTTTTATGAATTTAGCTTACCGAGTTTTGTGAATTTAACTCCTATCTTTAAGTCTAGAAGTGTTAAATTTGTATTGTAATTTATTCTGTAAAAATTCTACATTTTGTTTTTAACAAATATAACTGTCACAATTAAGTTGCTATAATGTGTATTGATAGCAATCTGTAAGTATAAATATTGTTACATAGGTACATAACACTTTTCTATAATCGTATGTAACATTTTTATTAGATAAATAAAAATGTATTAGGTGTTTATTATGTGTCAGACATTATGCTCAGCACCTTAAAATGGTAGTTACAAACAGTAGAAATTATTATTTCCATGTATGTTGTGGGAAGATATATTAAAATCCAGAAATGTTTAATGACTTTCTTAGGGAAATAAGTGACTTTGAAGATTAATCACTTTCCTGTCATTGAGATATAATATCTAACATCCACAATTTAAAGGTGGAGAAGTTTATTTTGGCTTATAGTTCTTAGAGGGTTTAGTGCATACTTGGCTGGATTCAAGACAGGGCGTGGTAGAAATGCATCGTGCTCATGTTACGCAGGAAGCCATGGAAGGAGATACCCCTTTCTAGGTCATGACTGTGGTGACCTGTTTCCAGCCAAACTCATCCCCTAGTAGCAAGTCAATCATGAGTATGTCAGTTATACTAATGCATTGCTCTCGGTTACTTCTCTCGCGGTTTCTGGAATCAGTGCAGGAAAGAACTAACAGAGTTTATAATAGCAGGTAGTGTTAAAATTCAGTGCTTCAATAGTTCCGTCCCTTTAGTGTTTTAGAATAAAAATAACTTAGGTAAAAACATTGATTATAGTAAAACTATTTCCCCAAATCATGAACTGATATTAGTTATCTTATTCTTGGGGAAACATATGCATCAGTTATTTTATGAATAGCTTTGAATGCTTGAACAGAAAGTAAAACAGAAATCATATAACTAACATTAAAATTCACAGAGGAGTAAATTAAAATATTATTGTTGTCTCTAATTTTGACTAAGAAAAAACTGTCTATGTTGAATGTTGTGTAGAATTAGGCTTTTGATATTGCCAAGTCCAGGCATTCAACACTTTCTCCATACTTGTTATCCTTTGCTGGCCATCCACAACTACTGGATTCTCAAAAGTACTAAAGAGAATGGCTTTAATAATTACTTTTTTTTCTACTTATATAATTGTGTCATTGACCATTTTGCTCCTTCTACAATAAGAAAATAAGAAGGAAAGCCAACTTCATGACTTTTTCTTCTCAGATGAGACAAAGTTAGGGCATCTACGATTGTGACCCAGTAGTGCCATGGCAGCATTTTGTTCACTATGTGCTGTGAATGCTATTCTTTTGTTACTTCATCTGTCTTGTAGTTCATGATGGTACTAAGATATCTGCCTGGTGTCTTTGGCAACTGCACTATTAAAAAAGTTTCTGTCACCAGCTGAACATTGTATCAATTCTCCCTGATGCATACCTACTAATTTCTGTTTTATTTTGTCTTTTGAGACAAGTTCTCACTATGTAGCCTAGGCTGGCCTCAAACTCACAGTAATCCTCTTGCCTCAGCTATTTGAGTGCTGGGATTACAGGCGTGTGCCATGACACGTGGCTAACATACCTACTAAAATGTTAAAGAATAAACCCTTATTATACATAAAGAAAGATTTTTAATTAATGCACCATTTAGAGTCTTGCCAATTTCATACCTGTTTTCAGTATTGACTGTATACACTGTTTTCCATGGTGAGTGCATATAATTTCCAATAAGATCAAAATCAACATGTAGTTTTCATATGTCATAAATTTTCTTCAAAATTCTTGACAGGCATTAAATAAGTGATTAGAGACATAATTTTTGGAAAATTAAATTGTGATTGTATGAACAGTTTTACCAAAACAATTCCATTTCACTCAGTGTAATGAAATTATGCCTTACCATCATTCAACTTTGTATTTGATTGATTATTATTAATATAAAAGCAGAGTGATACCTTTGAAAATTTTCTGAGCCCAGCATGACAGACTTTTTAAAAGATTGTAAAATGTGTATTTAAATAAATAAGCTAGATAGGACCAAACTCTCAAACATAATTGATATTTGATGAGTGTTAAATACAAATCTCAGTAATAGAATTCAAAAAAAATTTTTTTAAAGCTACTTAAAGAAAAAATATTTTATGTAAAACTACTGGGAAGAATTTATATCTAATAAATTACTTGTGGTATTTATATCTCATGTTCAATTATTCATTCTATATAGAATTACATCAGATTGAAAGGACTCTTACAACTATGAAAATAACTCTGGTCCTGAGTCTGTGTTGCCCAATCTCGAAATTAAACTTCTATTTCTGGTTGCATCAGAAATTCTGATACTACCCAATACTGTGGATATTGATGGTCCCTGAAAACATTTGCAAACTTCATCTAGTAAACATAACATGACATTTCAGAAAAAGATACCATTTCTTTTCATTCTGGTAGAATTTATAAAATGAATTTAAGAAGAGGATGAAAATTATATAAAACCATTATTTAAATTTACTTCAGTTATTGTACACATAAAACTCCTGAAACATAATTGGAGTGTGTTATTTAGAAAATTTTAAAAAGTGTAATGACTCCATTCTTTCAGAAAGCTTTTGCTTTTAGAATGTCTTAGTTACCTTTCTCTCATTGCTGAGACAAAACACCCAACACCGACACCCAAGGTTAAGGGAAGAAGGTTTATTGGGCTCATAGAGGTTTCAGTCCACATCAGCTGGATCCAAGTCAGGGTGGCATAGGAGACAGGCAGGAGGTGTAAGCAAGGGGAAGGCAAGCCTCTTTCTATCCCTTGCATTTTATCCAGGCTGCCAGGATTAGGGCGGTGCCAAACCAATCAGTGGACTGATTTAGTAATCACATGCCTTTAATCCCAGCATCACACACTCTAGATCCAGCTACCTCTGACAAAGCCCCACCTATGAGACTTTGTGGGAACATCTAGACACAAACCATAACATAGAACAATATGCATTTTGAACACAGAATGTATTTTATTTTTTATATTACTTAATTATCAGGCTGTAAAGTATAGCGAACAACAATTATAAATATTATTCGGGTTTTGATAGAAAGTCATATATTTAAATTATGAAATAGTAGGAAAATTTGTAGTCTTATTCCTTAAACATAATTGTATTTTTACTTTGATTTATACATATAATATTTTGGTTAGGTTTGGTGCTAGGGATTTAACCCAGGATCTCTTGCATGTTAAACATGTGTTCTATCTCTGACCTACATCCCCACTCCCACATGTTTTTGTTTGTTTATTTACTTCAGAAAGTGTCTGCCATGTGGCCTAGGCTGACCTTGAACTCCTGGGCTCAAGTCATCCTCCTGCCTCAGCCTCTGGAGTAACATCATTATTACATTTATATGTACCCTTAAAATTTCCCTTCATATTTTAAATTTTTATTTTTAATTTAAAAATTATTATAGATATTTATGGGTAAAATGTGATGTTTGGATAATATATACATAATGAAATTATTAAATCAAGCATAATGAAATTATTAAATCAGGTGAACATCATTACCACTTTATTTTCTTATTTTTTATGTCCATTGTCTGAACATTTGAAATCTGTCTTAGCAATTTTGATAAATAGCTTACATTATGAATAACTGTAGTCACCTTAATGTGCAATAGATCACTAAACCTCATATTTCCTGTGTAATTGAAACTTCATATTGTTTGACCAACATTTTTCTTCCCCCACCTTTGAAATTTATTGCTGTTTGTGTAACAAACCTATAAAGTTTGTAGTAACACATAGACTATTATCATGCATCTTTTAAACAAGTTTTGTGAACATTTAACTTACTTATTTTTTTTGAAAAGCCTGGCTACACCTTCAAGAGCAAACCCTCTTGAAAACCATCAATATACTCTCAATTCAAGCAAACTAGTCCTGAAATTATGTTAGATGTAATATGCCATAGCCATCTAAATTAGCTGAGGCAATTGAACTAAAATATACATGGTTCATATTATTCACATCTGAGTATATAAATTATATAGTAATACAAGGAACCAACTGAATAACAAAGATGCTCCTTGACTTACGATGGGGTTACATCTCAATAATTCTGTGGCAAATTAAAAATATGCCAAGTCAGAAGTGCAACGAGCATAGCACACATAGCTTAGCACATAGTACCCCATGGCATGTTGGTCATTTCATGTCCGCTTAGCTGACTGGGAACGGTGGCTCTCTGCTGCTGTACAGCATTGCAAAAGAGTATTCGTGCTTCAAATCAGTATCCTGGGGAAAAGACCACAATTTGGAATATGAAGCAAGGTTTCTACTGAATATGTATCCCTTCTATACCACAGTAAAGTCAAAAAACAATTGTAAGTTGAACCATTGTAGGTCAGAGAAGGTCTGCATGTAATTTAGGTGAAATAGAATTATATGGTATTACACTGTTCTATTTTTTCATTAGGGAATTTAAATGTTTTGAGGTTTTTGTATTACCTTTTTACAATAACTAAGGAAAGATTAGAAGACCATTTTTTTCTTAAAAATAGAATGAATAAGTAAACTTTAAGATTCCTTTAAAATATCAAGAAAGACAGTAATGATGAAAATTTCAATTTCTAATGTTATTCTGCATTTATAATACTAAGTCAGGTTCACTGTTTCACGTTATAATGGAAGAACCTTAAACCAAGTCCTGAAAGAGCTCTGCAGTGTGCTCGCCAGAGCCTTCAAGAAGTTCTTCAATTTGGGACCCATCTTACTCATTAAAAAGCAGTGCAGTAATACCCTTTCTATATACCTGGATGATCATAAATAAACTTCAACATGAATATGAAAACTACTGAAATAAAAATATTGTCATAATGTGAAATAATTTCAACTGCTGCTGTAACAAATTGTCACCAATTTGGTTGCTTCGAACAACACTAATTTACTGTCCACTAATCTTTCACCTCAGAAATCTATGTAGGCTTTACTGAATTCTCTACTCGAGGTTTCGTAAGGCTGCAACCAGATTGTTAACTGGCTTAAGTCTCATTGGCCAGGTTTAGGGAGAATCTGCTTCAAATCTCACGCAGGTGGTTAAGATAATTCAGTCCCGAGGGCTTGTGAGATTAAAGTCCCATTAATGTACTGGCTGCCAGTTGGGGTCCACCTTTGGCTCTTAGATGACTTTCAGGTCCCTGCATGCCAGAGCTAGCTACAGCAAGTCACATCCTCTCACACTTAGACTCTCCCTGACTACCCTTTTTCTGTCTTTATACCTCTGTCTCTTCTACTTTTCATTTCTCTTCTTTTAAGTCCTCATGTGAATAAACTGGGTCAGTACTGCCTTAGACAATTCAAATTAATGTTTTTATCTTAAGGTCTGTGACCTGTCTGTATTTGTAGACTTCTTGCCCTGTAAGGTAACATTTTCACAAATTTCAAGGATTTGTAGCGCTGACATTTTTAGGATACCATTCTGATAGCTTCATACAATGATAGGAAGTATTATTGAAAAATGTGGTGTGTCCTGAAATAAAAAATTACAGTAAAAGATACATTGCCTTGAATTCCCCTCAAAATACTTCCATTCACTTTGCATGTACTTACCCCATCATTCTCACCACATTCTGAAGCAGTTCAGGAAGTCCTTCCTCATTAGTGTCTTCAGTTGCACTGTTGTAGCTACCTCAATGACCTGAATCCATTCAAAATATTTACCTTTCTTGGTCTTTTTGACTTTGGGGAAGAGCCCGCAGTCAGAGGGTGCCAGATCTGGTACATAAGGTGGAGGAGGACACAGCTTAATATTTTTGCAATCCTGCCTTTCTGTTGGATGATACTAGGGAGCAGCAGTCATTGTATTTTTTTATCAGACCTTGTAAAGACCTGCATGAAAGAGGATTTTCAGAACTGCTCCAGTGAGTGGCAAGTGTGTTTGATGTGAAGGGCAGTATTTGGAAGGGGCTTATTGGCAACTGAAATAAAACATTCACTGCAGTTTTCCATCACACCTTGTACACATTTTAGATTATTTTATTAGCTCTGTAAATGGAAAGAGGAAGATGATCTTGGAAAATTAAAATAATACTGGTTAGAGTTAAGAGATTGTTTGTGTTATGACTGGAGTGGTTAAAATGTCTTTGAATCAAATAAGGGTTTGATACAAAATCTGATCCAAATGTTGGAAGCAAAGGGAAACTGCTGTGGAAATGGGCACAGCTGAAAGATATGCAGTGTTGGAGACTAATTCTTAAACTTTTACTTGTAAATAAACACACTGAACAAAATGTTACTAAAAAGTAATATAATAATAAACATTAAATTTATTAATTTAATTAATGTTTATTAAGCAGAGCAATGCAAACATATCCTCTATTATCTGAGGTAATTTGCCTTGATCCCAATTTAATACAACCTGGGTTAACATGAGAGGAAAAGCATTCAGATTAGAATTGAATACTAGACATACAATAAAATAAAACTGTTAATAAAATTTTCTCTGGCAAGTTTGTGTCATAGCTGAAAATGCATTTGTGCTCTTAGGACACAGGCAGATTTGCTTCCCTGTAGTTTCCAGTTACTCTGACACTAACATGAATGCTGTATGCCTGACATTTTCAGTTATGTCATAAAGAGTCATCTGTACTTCTTGCAGTTTAAATTCTTGCTTTTAATCTTAGTTTAATATTTTTCTGTTTGAAGAAGGAACTATGAAGGGCTATTTGAATGTAAGTATTATAGTGTTTATAAACTCAACCCTAGTTAAAAAATTTCATTTGAAATTTTTAAAAGGTGAAGAACTTATATTAAATGAAAAATTCAAAAATGGAGTTTAAAAGGAAAATTGAATACGTGCTTAGTGTTTAAAGCACCAACATTTAGATTTACTACCATTTTTGTTTTCAAAGCACAAGGTCATACTGATGAAGAGTGGAGATTAGTTTTAGAAGTATAATATGTATCATCTGCGTTGCAGTGGATCTGAATTCTTCAGCAACTCATGAGGTAGCCTAAAATTAGTAGAGAAAGCATTAAGTGTGTATTGTACATTAAGTCCTACAATCTTAGTCATTCGCTGTATCATGATGTATGTTTGTCAACAATTTTTATTTCTTGCGACCAAGTTGAATATGAAATCCACAAATTAGCATTTAAGATCCTTCACACTATGGACTCATCCACCATTTAAAACATAATAGTTTCTGCCTTCTTACATATGTAGAGATAGAGCAGAACATTTCATTGTGAATACAGTAGTGCCTTTAATTCTATGTTTGCCTCTGTTTGCTTGTGCTTTTATCCTGGCTGAAGTTTCTGTCATTTTCTGTACTCTCTTCTTTGGAGAAACCAACTACATCAAGAATTTCTCAATTGTTTCCTTATTCCATCAAAACATATCACTTTCCTAGTCTCTGAAATCTCAGAAGAGTTTGGTTAAATTTCACTTTATGTATTTGTAGGTTATTATAACTACATAAAATACATTATATATGTATTTATTAAATATAAATTATAAATAATTTACCAATACATATATTTGTTATATTATGACCAACAGTGTATCTTTCACATGATATATATATATATACACACACATACACGTATGTGTGTATATATATGCATATGTACATATATGTGCACGTATATGTGTATATATAGTCACTTGCAAGGTAGGCAGAAAGTATATCTCAAGTTTAATTAATCAATATAAATATCTAGTGATTTGCAAGTTATGTTACGGTCTTGGGTTGTGGGAAATCAGAGCACACACATCTGCAATGCTGGACTCAAAAGAAGGATGAAAAGTGCCTGAACCTGGTGATGTGCAGAGAAGAGCCAGAATGTCTGGACTGAGGTGAAAAAGACCGGAAGTAATGTCTCTGCTTAGGATCAGCATGACTGTGCCGATTGTTTTCTGCAGGAGAATGAAGCTTTTGTTAACATCAATGAATGCCATCATGTAGGACAGATTATCTAGAAATTAGTAGGCAAAAACTTAATATTGGAAGTTGAAATGCTGTTACCTTTAGTGATTAATGATTTCTTCGAAAATGTTTTTTAAGTGTTCAATACAAATTACAGTGTGACTTGTCTATAGAAGGAAAGTTAGCAATACAGTCTGATAGTACAGAAGCTTTTAAATTTAAAAGACAAGTAGATGACTAGATTTCTGCGCATCTATAAAATATGAAATTATCTCTTCCGTTGAAAATAAATTTGCCTTTTAAGGGACCTCTATGTTTCTTTAATATTGTATTTGGGCAATTGTTTTATTGTAGAAAGCAATTACTCTCCCAAAGAAAGTTTAAATTTAATGGAACAAGCATTTGGTAATACCATCTGCTGTTATTATGTGCAAATATTTAAGTGCAGCTATGAAGGACACTAGATATGGTTCTTAGTTCTGAATGCTTATATATTCTAAATAATTACTTTTACTTAAAAACACTTTTATGTTTTAAAACTGATAATAATTACCAACAATATCTATGCTTTCTCCCTTTGTAGTTAGGAGAGAAGAGCCAAAAGCACATCCTTTTTCTTTAGCAAAATGACAAATGTGGTTGTTGGTTCCTATGGTAGGAGTTTGGGAGGATGCTGCCTGTGATCTTTAGTTTCCTGAATAAATGGCTTACAAAGTTGGGGTGTAAAATCAAATGATAATGAAAATTAAAAGCATTCTATCATAACTAACAAAAATCCATGTTTATTCATATTTGGTAGATATTTAGAATCATTAATTTCAAAGAGGTTTAGAAAATGCTGACTGACAGTGCAGTTCCAGGCCTGCCAGGCACATTCCTCCTGCTGCAGACTGCATAACTCCAGAGGCCCCGTATTCCTAGGACAGTGCCCCCTCCAATCACACTCAACTATCATAACAACGTTTTCTTTCTTTCGTGTGCTGTATGAGCACTTCTGATGATCCTTTCATCCATTGCATGTCCTTCATGCCAGGCGCTAGATTGTAGAATATCTTCTATTATGAATTTTTGTCATGATATAAAAGGAAAAAGAAGGCTCCTAAAGCTCCCCTCCAGAAATAGTACAGAAACTTGTTATTTTTTTTTTTTGGACAAAGTAATATAAATGTCCATAGTTTACCCACATGTGAATGAAAAAAAAAAAGAAAAAATGTATATATATTTAATTTTCCCACAAGATAGGCCTGGGAATGTTGGCAAACAATAATGTAATTGACTAGAGGTACAATTCATGTACACTATGATATAAATTTATAGCTCCATCTATATTATTCTTCATCTGTACTAGGGCACTTTATATAGAGAGTTTATTTAGCTCACAGTTTCGCAGGTTCGAAAACACAGCATTGATATCTGCCTGGCCTTGGGGAGGGACTCTGGCTGTGGTACAGGGCAGGTGACATTAGAGCAGGAGCTTGAGTGAGAGGGAGCGATCATATGGTGAGATAGGAAACCAGAAAGTAGGAAGAAGTAAGTCTTGCTCTTGTATTACAACTCTCTTGTGAGAAATTCCCAGCATGACACAACAACTATTTCAATCTCTTCCAAAAGTGGTGTTATGGCTTGTATCTATATGCCCCCCTCAAGGCTTTGTGTACTCACAGGTGGAGGTTTTCAGAGCCGGCTGGATCTGGGGTGTGTGATACTGGGATTAAGGTTTTATGGTACTAAATTAGTTCACTGATTGGAGTTAGCAGAATTCTGAGTTACTGAATGGATGCTGGATGTGGATGGCACCACCCAAAAGGCTTGTAGCTTGGAGGGGTTGAAGGAAAAGGTAGGCTGGCTGCTTGCTGCTTTCTGCCTGCCCTGCCATGGACTCTTTCTCCTCTCCAATGCCCCATTGCCATGTCACCTTGCCTTGGTGCCACCTGAGTATGGACTGAAACCTCTACAAGCTATGAACTATAATAAACCTTTCTTCCTTTAACTTGAGTATGTCAGGTGTTTTTTTCCCAGTAAGGAAAAAGTAGCGATGACAAGTTGTGTCCTCATTGACTTAACCTCTTTCGACTAGGCACTACCTCTTCAAGGTTCCACCCCCTCGCCACTGCCACACTGAAAACCAAGACAAATTATATCCCAACCATACTACTGTTCATTAATGTATAATGTAATTGCCCTAAAATATTCATTCTTTTTGTGGTAAGGCGGTATAATGGAATGTGTTCTGTTGTAATCAAATTATAAGTAAGGTGAAGATGATAGAAAAAGATGGTTTCAATGAGAAAATAAAAGCATAGATCCTTTTTTTAATACTTCTAAGGATCATGTATATTTTCATATACCATGATCCTAAAGTAACATCCAAAGGGAGGTAGACACAGATTGTGTCCAGTAAACTTAACCTTACCCCTATCCCTCTCCCTGGGCCCCCACTCCCCCATTATGAAGTCTCCATGTTTTCTACTTTGAATTCTTACATATAAATCTCCATATATTTGTTTAGGTTTTTTACTGCATTGTATGTCAAAGTATAGGTATTCAGATTTTAAACACTTGTTAAAATTATTCTGAACAAAATTGAGAGTACTGATTTAGACATATCATTTAATTTTGAAGTTCTAAATCAAGGGTATGAATAAAGAGCTAGCCAGCTGATGACTCTCTCTCTGCTTTAAGATAGAAGTTTTCATAAGTGGTTATTATGTTCCTTCTGATTTTATCAGACTTTACAGAACAAATGGTGTTCGTAGAGATGTTTTACAGGAGAATGCATAACTTACTCAAATCATGTTGGTATTAATCTGCTGAAAATCAATAGTAATATTTCTTATTAATTAGTTCTAACAAACAGTAGGTTTTGAAAACTATCATATTTTAAGGCCAAAAGCCTCTTAAAAGATAAAACTCACCACTTATTTCCATGACATCAATTTTAATATTATGAAGCTTTTTTGTTGCAAGAAAACACAAATTAAGATTTTATACTTTATCTTTCTCCTTGATTTTAGAATTAGCAATACTTAAATAGTTTATATGCTTTAACATAATGTCATTTTGAATGGATTTAGTATGAAGAATTCACTTTAGATCTCATTCTTAAATAATGTCGGTCGTTCCATCCTCGTCATATGATTACATTCATAACTTTAAAATAATTCTTACAATTTTGCTTACAGAATTGAAAATAAGATTGGTATAAAATCTTTATAAAATACTTATATTCTTTTTATTGTGTTTCAAAATACTATGTTTATAAATTCAATATCCATCTTTTCTTTGTTACCACAGGTATTATCTTTATTGTTCTTTACTCTAAAACTCTTATTTCTAGTATGTTTAGAGCAGCATATTACATTCATGTAGGTTTTTTACGTGTTGACTTAGAGACTGTCTTATACTCTCTGAACTGTCCAACACAATTTTTCTCTAGCATCGAAAGAAACTGTGCTTCTTCATTTGAGTTCCTGGTGAAGTGGTTTGCTTGTGATTAGTGGTCACTAACCTACTATTTTAGTGTTTAGTTGGGTGAAATGCAGACATTTTCAAGCATTCAAATCACATTCCAGGAGTTACACGCGGTCACTCTGCATGTTGCTGGGTGGAAATTCTGAGAGTCTTTTTTTCTTGAAAATAATGCAGAGGGGAATAATAAACTCACTATGAAATATGAAGACTAACCAGAAAAGAACTGGCTTAGCTAGAGAAAAAAAGATAACTAAAATGAAGTAACTGTAGGTTTAGGAGAGATAGAAGACATTAATTTTACATGTTGCAGAGACAAAAGGAATTAAAATAGAATTTGTTGGATAAATGAGTTAATGAAAAAGTACAGAAAGACATTCATTCCACAGGCATAAAAAGAGATTACTGAATTTTTTTCAATCCTGAAATACATAAATAGATTAACATATAAGAGAGTAATATTAGTTGGTAAAATTTGGAAGAGGGAAAGATCACTAGGAATCGGGTCACCTATATTTATAAGAAGAAAAATATAATGAATATAGAATTAGGAGGTAATAGTGTGCAAAGAAATGTTACAAAGATAGAACCAATTGGTTTTACATCTGTGAGGATGACTTTGGAGCAATAGCTGGCTTCAAAATTCAAATCTGAGTTCCTGAGAGAATTGTAATGCCTTTACCAGAATTATAGCAAACTAGAGGGAAAAGAATTGTAACTAGAGAGGGCAGTAGTTAGTGAGGAGAGAGAAAATGTTTAGTCCAATTTTGAATTACAATACCCATCAAATAAGGTGTTCGGGGCTAATTTGAAATAAGTCTTTGTAATTTGTGAGTGGCTGAAATCATGGAAATTGCTAAGAGCTACTGGAGTAGAAGAATATAGGGACAAGAAGAAATCTTGGGAAACTATATATGCAAATTAAGACAGAGTTCAGAGTAAGAAGGCTGTACTATCATACAGCTCAAAGCAGAAATACCAAGAAGGAAGCACATTAAGTATTTCCAATACAATACTGAGGCAGAGAAGTAAAAAAGCAATTGGTGCCATCATTCCTCAATATTTTTAACGATTTGTTTCGGGAACCTACATATTTAATGTAATTGCAGATCCCTAGATTAAGTGGTATATGCGTGTAAATTGATGCACATTTTCCTGTGTCCCTAGAATCATCTGTAGATCCAGTATAATATTTAATAGGATGTAAATGCTATTAAATAATTGCTATTGTTATCCCGTAGTTTTCAGAGAATAATGATGAGGGAAAGTTCGCATGTACTCAGTACAGACACAACTTTTTCTGGAATATTTTCTGCCTGTGGTTGGCTGACTCTGCATCTGTGGAGCCTGCAGATATGGAGGGCCAAGTATATTTTGTTTACTGGTAATCTTTAAGAATGTAGTTTTCAGGAAATGTATGCACAGTGCCAGTCATAATAGGTGACGGATGTGGTGGGTGCTGACATGAACATGGCAGGAATGGATTGCTGTTGTAAGAGTTTACTGTGAAACATTGACTTGACAGAATGTTTTGTGAGCTAAATGGGATATGAGATTCAAGAAATGTCAAGCAGTAGGATAAGTAACTGTATCTTACCTATTTTATATCCCCTGTGGAGTTTTGCACAGTTCTTGGCACACGTAAGGTTCTTAACCAGTATTTGTTGAATTAATGAATAAATAAGGAAGAAGACCTGCTGGGAAACTATTTATTTTTCTGTCCAGAATCCTAAACCTTCATGTTTACAGCCATTTCAGAAACAGATAGCTTAAGCAGAGTTACCTAATTGTGCTGTGTTTCTTCTTCCTTCTAATGCCCCTGACTACTACTTTGCATGGAGGAAACATAAAATGCTGACATACACATTTAAGGAAATGAAAACAAATGATACAGTTAGACATGATGCCAAATAGTGGCTCTTGTTGTTTGGATTGAATCAGATAAATATTTAAGTATTGCTTCAGACCCATGAATATTTATCTGTAGGTTTTTATACATCTGTTTTGACCATAACATTCCAAAAATATCATATCCTAAAATAAAAGAATTGCTCTAAAAATGAAAGATGTACTTACTATTGTATTATCTATCAATATCTCATCTGGATTGCACTGAATAATAGCATCATCAATCTCCTTACTTACTGCTTATAGGACAAGTTGCATAGCACTGACATAGCATTGTTGTAGTTTTAAGGAAATAAGAATATTAACATTTTCATTGAGCAAACAGCATTTTATTCATGGCTCTGACCTTGGATTACAGATAGTTTGAAAGGTAATTCATGGCCAACAACAACAAAATTATTTCACCAGCTTATGGAGTACCACAGGATG
>PVJO010022862.1:0-27264 GCA_004026905.1 Hystrix cristata | reverse complement strand
TATTTCAAAAAATAAAAATTGTACTTCTTAGTAAGAAGGTCAATGTGATAAGAAGGCAAATTTTTGTACAAAGCGAAGTCTCTAAGAATTTATACATATACTTCAGAGCCTAATTTCACATACTATTACATTGATGTCCTTGGTGTCAAATACAGTGTTTCTTATATTTTTCTGCAGAATCAGTTTAAGGAGTCACTTGCTATTTTAACTGAAAACATTTTAAAATGTCACAAAAAGTAAGTATCTATTTATGTATCCTAACACCCAACTCAAGAAGATACACTTACATTGGAAACTCACAGGTTTCTCATACCCCAAGAAAGTAAATGCTGGGATTATAGCTTGGCCTCTCCCGGGGGAGCTCACCACAGTTTCTTCATTTTCTAGCACCTGCAGCTTGATAAATGCATCTGGTTTGGATATGCGCACCTGTATTGTAACAGGATGTACTGATGCCACTTTAACAGAATATCTATTAAGGAAAAACATTCAACTTTATAAGCAAACATATTGGTTTTTCCATCAAATACAGAAAATAGTATAATTTTATCACATGATTATCTAAAAGTAAAGCCACTTCATAAAGTTCACAAACATTCTAGAAATAACAGAGTTATTTTAGACTTGGCAAATAATCCAAATACAATACAGTCAAACAAAATGAAAGTATTTTTATTATCATCATATCCCACATACCAAAATTAAAACCCCTTTTTTCTAAGATCTGCTGGGTAGTCATGAAGCTTGATAGAACTGAAATCCATCCTATTTGATAGATCTGCAAACTACATTCCAACCCATTCCATGACCTCTTCCTTTGCAGTTGGGCAAAGAGCACAGAGAGCATAAGCATAATGCTTGCAAGCTTCCTTCTTAATAGTGTTTTCATTCCATCAAAATACATAGAGAAAGTAAAAAAAAAATACCCACAGCCTCTAGCCTCACCCTTTACCCTACAAGTTAGAAACCTGTTCCAAAAAAGACTAAAAACACACAATCTAACCCATTCTTCCCAACTCCCACCCAGTGAGGTCATAGGAGGAGGAATATATTTCATTTATGATTTTTTTTCACATTTCTAGTGATTTCATGCAAATGCTCAGGACTCAATGTTTCAATTTCTCTACAAATGAGTCCAAGTATCCTCTCTCCCCTGTATCATAAAATATCCCCCTCTTTATTCCTTCTTGTCATGAACTTTTCAGTCTGCAGTTCTGTCCCACCTCTCAAGCCAATAAAAACAAAAGACAAACCAGCGAAATTCATCCACCTCCTGGTCACAAGCACTGCACCTTGCCCTGCTCCCCGGGCCATCTCTCGAGAGACTCCGCCTCTGCTCTCACTCCGTCACCCTGAACCAAATTGAACCTGGGCTCTCCACTGGTCCACATGCAAACTCACAAACCTGTGCTTGCCAACGTTTCAAGCAGCTTGTTACTACTATGTAGAAACTTTTTCCTTGACCTCTCAGGAAAATCTGACAGTTTAACAGACCCCTATTTCCTTCTCCATTACACACGTTCCTTGTGAGTATACTTTTCCAATTTTAAGGTTGCTTTGTCAGTTTTCTTTCCCACTGACTTTCCCACAAATATCAGAGAAAATGTTCTGTTCTGGGTCTCAACTTCATTTAACAAATTTTCTAGGGCACCCCAAGAGTAGAAACTAATTCTCAAATCAAAGTCTTCCACCCAACCACCTATGCTGTGTCACATGGCTATTTCACTGGTCTACTATATTTAACACCTGCAAAGGAAGTCCTCCTATTGATCACTTTGAAAAGGGCTTCTCTTCTATTCTCTACCTAACCAAATAATACCACCCAGACATTTCCCCAAGTCAGACGCCTGGGGGCCCAATCGACCAGAGCTAGCAATTTTACCTCTATTTTTAAAAATTCTTTCTCCTCTCCCCAGATCCACTCTCACTATCTGTGATAGGTTGAATCCTGTCCCCTCTTCCCACGAGATACGTTGGAATCCTCACCAATCCAGTGTTTCAAAATGTTACTTTATTTGGAGGGAATCAAGTTAAATGAGGTCATTAGGGAAGCTCCTAATTCAGTATGATTGGTGGCTTTATGAAAACCCTCCTTCATTGTTGGTGGGAATATAAACTAGTACAACCATTATGGAAATCAGTATGGAGATTTCTCAAAGAATCGAAATTAGAAATTCCGTATGATTATCATGCTGCATGCTTGGATTTTATTCTATAGCCAATGAAAAGTTGTCAAAGAGTTTATAGTAGGAAATCACACATCTAAGTAACTGTGTTAGAGTGGTAGTTAATCTGGTAGTGAAGAAAAGGCATGTACATGAATAAGGGAGATGCCAGAGTACAAAAAAGAAAATACAATGGAGTCATGGATTCCAGAAACACAACAGTTTTATAACTAAATAAAATGATGGTGTGTAGTAGTGCAGGGCACTGAGAACAGAGAGTAGGGCGATGGAAGAAAGGCATGTCAGAGTTAGAATCAGCAGAAGCAGTCAGTGAAAGAGAGCATAGTCCACGCTTAGACTATTCAAGGAGAGTGTACGGATGAGCATGGAAAGAAGGTCCCTTTGACAGATGAGGAAAGACTGTACCAGAATCTAGTCAGAGAGAGAGCAGAACAAGGAGAAAGCAATGAGGAGGAAGTGTTGGGAAGGATGTCTAGTGAAAGTCAAGTAGGGTACAGTCTAAGCAAGTATCTTTAGCATTACGTTCATCCATTTACTCATCTTACTCCAAATTAAGTGTTTCCAAAAGACTATAGAAATTGAATTTCAAAACCAACTCTGGATTTTGCTGCAGAATTTATTTCTAACCTATTATTGTTTTTTAAAGAATGCCTTCCCCACTCTGCCATATACCTGAATAAAATGTTCTTGTCATTGGGTATGTAGAAGTCTCTGATTTCCTTTATGGAGAAGATGTTGCACGGAGACTCTCTGGAGAGGAAGGGGAGCGGAGTGTAAGGACCAATGAGGCGCAGCTTCCACTGTGCAGCTGGCACATACACATCACTGCTGAATGCTTCTGCCACAAATGTGTATCCTTTCTGTAAGAACATGCAGTCACAAGGCATGAGTTACATGGTCACTAGTCTCCCACATATTGTAGTAAGATGATGTTATATCATCTTGATATACATGTGGATTCCAAGATCTCTTAATTAACATGGAACCAATAACACTATTTAAAAATCGCAAAAAAAACCAAACAAACAAAAAAAGCAAAAAAATAAAAAATAAAAAATAAAAAAATAGCTCTTGGGAAGCATCATCTCAAGTGTTTACAGCAAAGTTGTTAATTCTAACTTCTCTGTGTGGTTAAAATAAGTAAAAATAAGGTGCTGAACCATAGCTAATAATTACTATGCTTTCTCTAGATGCTCCCTAAGATAATTTTAAAATTACTGCATTATCTGGAGTAGCTCAGTACTTTCTTATTTGATATTCTTATCTCACAGAGTCATCTTTCCAAGCTATAGAGACCAAAAAAATCTAGGGTTTTAGAAATGAAGGTGAAATAACTGCTGCTCTAATCCAGTCCAACCCAGATGTGTATCTAGAGATGAGCTCTTTAAGGGTAGAGAAAAGAAGCTGCTAAAGAATGTAGAAAAGTGACCACTTCCTGGTGGGAAATGGCTTCACTCAATGTAAGTGGAAACCCGGCCAAAATGTCAGCAAATCAGATGCTTGGCATCATGAGATGAAAGTCTCAACATAATTCCAAGTTTATTATTCTAGTTCCTCCCAATAAACAATAAAAAAAGATAGATCTGACTTTCAACTGCTCTCTGTTACAGAGAACACTCTCTGATGTGTTTAGATTTCCAGAAACAAAAATCAGACATTCATAAGCCAGAATGAACACATAATACCTCAATTAGATGTCTAGAGATAGTAGCCAGAATGCCAATACTCATAATGAGATGGGAATTACAACATCAATAAGTAATTTTGACATTATGCTTGGAGCAAGTAAAAGGAAAATAAATCATGTATATGATAAGGCATGAACACTTGCAAGGTACAATGAACAGACATATTGCTATTCCTATTATTTGAGCTTATTGTACTAATACATTAAGGAAGCAAAATAAAATTAAATGTGTTTGGACAGATTTAGAGAATAATTTTAAGCAAAAATGTTATAAAATTATAGGCAAGTGAAACTCTAGAACTACACGAGGGATAAAATAGTAAGACAGGAGATCCCTTCACGTGGTGGTTTAGAGGCAACAGTGCTCACAAGAGGATTGGAGAATGCAAACCACGATCCACAGGTACTCAGTAAAGAGAGCAAACAAAACCCAAACATGGGGAGGCAACTTGAAGGGGAAGCCCATCACATGAATTCCAGAATCAGGGATGTTTAGAGAGGTAAGCAGGGCTGCCACTTGATCTTGGCACGCCTACAGCCCAGGTCTGTTCAACACACCATCTTGGGAAAGGATCTTACCCTCTGAGGGAAGAAACCAAGTGCAGCGTAGCTGGGGGAGGGAGAGAATGATTAGTGCTCAGCCAAGCAACTACTAATGCCCAGTGCCCACCTGTCCTAGCTCACTTCCCACAGGGAGGCAGATCCTAAAAAGAGTTACCTGAAAGAGTGGAGAGGGTAGAAGAAATGAGAGAGAGGAAGTGAGTGTGTTTGGTGCAATGTGAATTTGATAATTAAATCAAGTTGGAGCAAATGTTTCCACATATTGACTCAAAGTGGATCATACTAGTATAACTTATCTAATGAAATAGAGCTCATTGCTAGAATTTAAAGGAACCTAGGAGTTTGATAGGATCTTGCTTTAAACAAAATCATCTTTTTACACTTGGTATTGGGATTTTCTATGTCTAACCATAAAATAAAGAAATAATTTTGATTCAAAAGGATATCTAAGCCAAACTTCATAAATACACACTCAAAAAAATTGTCCGCTAGTGTGAAGACTGGGTTCCTTCCTAGAGAACTAGTTTTCTTCTGCAGGGATTTGTTAATACCAAGTGTTCTGCTGTCAGGAAGAACCAATTATAGGTAAGGAAATTTTTACAATATTGGAATTTTTAATAAAATGTCATTTATTAGGACATGAGGGAGAATAAGTATAGTGCAAAAGGAAACTGTATGAGACAAATAAAAGTTTGTAAATACATTTCCAACTTTTATTAGCAAATATTCTGTATCCTTTCAAAAGCAATTAAGATAAATTATGTATAAAATATATGAATAAAAAAGATATAATTAAATATAATAAAATGATACATTCATTAGTATGCTTTTATCAAGTGAGTTTTTTAAAATTATGTTTAAGTATATAACACCACAGGTGAATTACTGCACATGAAATATTAATATGCTCCAGATTTTCTCATAAAATAAAAATGTGAAACTTGCCCAATTTAAAACAAAATAAGGTTCAAGTTGCAATTTGATAATATCTCCAAACTTAGTAAAATCTGACCGAAATACCAAGAAAATTTATTCCTTAAAAATAGAAAAAAGTCAAAGGCTTAATAGAACATAGTCAAGTTTTTTAAATTATAAAGAAATATAAGACAAAAATTCCCTAAAATAGTTTAGAATATGCTGTTACAGATACACATATACATATATGTTCATCGATCTAAATTGTTTCATCAATAATTTTATTGTACTGGTTTTTTAAAGTTCCCAAATTCCATAATGCAGTTCAAAAGACCTATTAGGTTTTTATGAACATATTTTAAATGTATTATTTCTTATAAAACCAGCCCTCATTAGATATGTATGTCTAACTTACACAAAATAATACACAGAATCATAGGCTGAAATGAACCTCAGAAGTCAAGTACAACCACAACCCAAAGAGAAAAATTAAGAGGTTCAAAGCCATACTATAGCTAGAATACAGAAAACAGAGCTAAAACAAATATCTCAGCTTCTAAGCCAGGTATATACTGTCTTTTAGCATTCACTATTAGAGGAAGTAATTAAAAATATGAAGATGAAATTTAAATACATAAGAGGACACATGGTTTGACTGAAGGTCAGAGATCAGGGTCTACTATTCACTCAGCAAGAGCACCACGCTACCACACTATGTGCTTCTTGACACTGGAGGGATTTAACCAGTCTTAGGAAAGATGATGGTAATAGTAGGTGGATGCATAACCTCAATCTTCAGAAATATTTAAGACCGAAATAAATGTTCAATGGGAAACAGAAACAACCCTCTAGTTTGGTTTAGGGTAAGAATAAATGTAATCTCTAGATCCATTTCCCTTTTAAGGGTTTATATAAGTTTATGACTATAATGATTAGAATTTCGAGTGCTTTTTTTAATGACAGTTTTGGGGAGAAGGAAAAAGAAGGCCTAGGGGTAAAGAGTACTCTATCGTGCACACTGTCTCCTGCTGTCAAATAAAGACGAGTTGTGTAAGGAAACCCCAGGGTCCTACTGATGTTAGATAGACTGGAACCACCTCTTCTCCTGGCTCTCAACAATCTGGTGCCTCTTCTCCACCATTCTATGCTAATCAGAGAATAAATTTCACTCGTACCTTATTCTTGGTATAGAGATATGGCACCACTTTCTGGAACACTTTTGGCACTTGCTCCATTGTGTCATTATTAACAACATGTAGTACACAAATTCGAAGTGTGGTGTACACTTTGGGAACCAAAATCATATCTTGAGGAATGAAAAATGTTTCTCTGTAATACAAAAGCATGAACTCTCCCTTAACATGAATCTTCAACAAAATTTGAAATTAGATTGTCAAGAATCCTTGTTTAAGTTTCAAATTTCAAATAATTACAAGGTTCACATTATTTTCATTTAAAAGTTATTACTAATGTGCTATTTTGACATATGAAAGCAAATTAAGAAATTCCATTTTATAAGTAAATTGTGACTTTATCTAATATGCTATTACTTAGAAATTGAAGGTTCCCTTTCTATACTGAGAGCATATTAATTCTTACACTATTTTTATAAAGAATTTTATGAAATTCTTCATATTTTAACATAAAGAACATAGATAAGATTTCTATACTATTTCATTCATCCATAGCAAGCTTTAGAACTTTATGTAAATTATGAAAGCAACCTTGAAATTGATACTTTTACTATTACTATAAATAAAGCTCTACAGATATGAATATTGCATGCCATTTAAAAATGACATCATTTGCCAGTTTATAGTAACCCACCTGAATACTATAAATGATGAATTTGGTGGCTGATCTGGATAGGTCAAAGTATAGTCAGCAAAAGCAAGCTTAGTGTCTTCATCTTGATAGCATGGATAAGATTCAAGAGATTTGCACTTGCTTTTAAACATTACTCTATAAGTGTAAAAATAAATTCAACGTTAATGACAAAAGCCACCTTTACAAAATTCTATTTACAAAGAAAGAAATAGGCTCAAATAGCATAAGTATTACAGGCTGGACTGAATTCTTGATCAAAGTAGAACCAAGCGACCCATAGTACCCGGTGCTGAGAGAAAGGACCCCATCTCAGATGAATCATGAAAGAAGATACTCAAAAGTGCTCAAAGTCATCTGAAACTCTGAATCAAAGGAGAACATAAGTCATGATCAAAGGAATAATCAAAGCTCTCAGATGGAAAATCAGAAGCAAAGTTCAAGCCATAAGGATTGGAAAACTAGAAGCAAGAAAACCAGTAACAAAATCAGATCAAAGCAACTAAAGGACCTAGAATTGAAGTAGAGCACAGAGTCTAGGATGCAATTGAATGTAAGGGATGGATTTGGAAAAAGATTTTTTAAAACTAAAGCCATAGAGGAGGGGAGAAGTCTATTTTCCTTCTGCATGCTTTCTTGTGTATGATGGAGTGATACATGCAACTGGATAAAAAAAATTATGGGTTGGAGTTTCTTCATGTTTGCCCCCTAGAAGGTTGTGGCATATTGCAGAGCAGGATGGAAGTGACTGATCCTCTGCACCTTATCCGCCCATCCTGCCAGAATCTAGACCTAGCCTTAGCAGCATCAGAAATATAGCTGGGACAGAACCCATTACTGACACAGCAAATGTTTCCCTGAGGTCAAGACAGAGCTGGAGGTGTTCTTGGATTCCAGAAAGCAGATGGTCACAGTGGTTGTTAATGGAAAGTAAAATCACGGAGGTCCTCATGGAAGACAGGATTCACATGTGCCATTTGATCACTGGTCTTTGGTGGTGGGAGGAAATTAACAAGATTATATTTGGAGAGGATTTTAAAAGCCTTTTAAAATGATGCAAACACCAAATAATAAGGTACTCTGTATGTATTCTGGTTTTGCCTCAGGCAGTAGTGCTTTATGCTTATAGTCCTGGAATACACATTAATAATTCTCCACTTTTCCTCATCAGAGTTTTCCAGTTTGGATGATGAATGACATGATCACTCTGGGTAAGATGTATAATGTGGTGGTCTCTCAGTACCAAGCGCTGGGTAAGGCACACACGGCTAGACGAAGCTAACACACAGGCATCAGCTGAGCTGACACAGGGATTAAACAGGTCACAAGGGGAACTGTAATCAAGCCTTCCACCATTCTAAAATAAGGGTGAGACTGAGAGCCTTTCAGACTGTCCTGGTTTCCTTCATACAGTCTACATGTTTTCATCTAAGTCAGGAAACCCTAATAAACATAAATAAACATAATAAACCCTAATAAATGGTCATCGATGCTGACATATCATGTGGAATATCTTGAATGATCCAGAGAGACATCCCTGACCAAGTTGGAAGATTTATCCATAATTAAGATTTAGTCTTCTTTTTTAAGATCTAGTCATGTTTCGTCTGATCCAACTCCATAATAGGGGAACTCGCCTCTTAGGTAGGCATAGGGCCTGAACCAGAGATCTTGCTGTAGTCCCAAAAACACAGAAGCAAATTGGAAAGAAAGGTTTGCAATCTCTGTGTGTCCAGAAAAGTGGAATTTTAGGCGAATATGCACTCATTGTAGAGGCTCTGGAGCAAAATTTAAGCTCAAACGATCAAGAATAACATCATCCATGGAACAGTGTGAGGGTGAATGTGAGGGTATGAGGGTTTCATTCTCAGACTTGGGCAACTGCAGAGTTGGACTCTGACTTTAGCTAAAATTTTTATATTTGTTTCATTGTAGATTTTCTTTCGCTAATTTTAGCCTTATTTAACTTTTTGTATATTCACATATAATTTTCTATTTATCTTTTGCTTTTAAATAGAAATTTTATTTTAATTTTACATTGGTCTTGTATCCAAATTTTTATGTAGACATCCTGACATTTTATACAGATTATCATATTAATCTGTTAACAGCAGAGGTTTTATTTCTTTCCTTCAAATCGTAGTGGCTTTTGCTTTGCTTTATTGCCTTTTTGCCCTTATTGGAATTTCAGGATTATCTATAATGGAAGGAGTTGGGCAGTGATCTTTGCCTCATTCCAATACTTAGGGGAAAAAATTTCAAAAATTTCACTGTTAATCATGTTTGCAGTAGGGTTTTTAAATGTTTTATTTTATGAAATACTAGACAACCTAACACATTGGAGGCAGTTTCTTACTTCTCTAAAAGATATTTTTAATTTTGAATGTGTTTTAACTTTTATCAGATAGTTTTCTTTCTTTTTTTTTTTTTTTTTTTTTTTTTTTTTTTTTTTTTGGTGCTGGGGATCCAACTTGGCACCTTGTGCTTGCCAGGCAAGCACAGTGGTTTTCTGAATATACTCATACAGCTAAATATTTTGTCCCTTTTTGTTATTGATGTGCTAAATCAAAGTGACTAATCTAATATTAATCTAGCATTGTATGTCTGCAGAGTGGGGATACACACTCAGTTGTGAGGTATTATCCTCTTTAGATGATTCCAATTTTGATTTGCTAATAATTTATTACATTTTTTGCATCTATGTTCAAGAGGACAGTTTGTCTGCAGTTTCATTTCTTGAACTGTCCTTGTCAAGTCTTGCATCATGGTTGTCAGTTGGAAACTGTTTCCTAGTTATGTTCTGAAAAAGATATATAATTAATCTTTTTTCTTAAATTCACTAATTAAGACAAATTGCATCATGATAAAGAATACATCATGCCTCCTCATCCTATTTGAGTCTCAAGTAAATTATTATATTTGTTGTTCCTGAAATAACACTAGAACCTGAGGACTTTTTAAAAGCTTTTCCCTGACTCTGGAATTGTGAGTTACTGCTGCCACTAATTTACTCCTTCAAGGAACTATTAGTTTGGCTACCCTTCCAAGCCAAGTGTCTCACTTCTCTGGTGGCTCCTAAGGTTTTTCTTGTAGTCTTTGGTTTTCAGCAGTTAGACTGCCATGAGACTAGGTGTGGGGTTTTTTGTCTTTCCTATGTGGGGTCTGCAGAATTTCTTGAAAATATGGTTTAATGTCTTTTATCAGTTTGGAAAGCGCTCAGTTATTTTTTTTTAATACTCAAGGGTTCTAGTTATGTACACAACTAGACTTGTTGCTGTTCCATTCACTTCCACATGTGCTTCAGCTAAAATAACTCTTATTGACTTGTCTCCTGGAACATTAATCTCATCTTTTATACTATCTAAGCTCCTGTTAAACCCACTCTTAATTTCAGTTACTCAAATATTCATTTATGTAATTTCCATTTGACTTTTTTTTCTTTTTCTTTTCTTTTTTTTTGGTGCTGGGGATGAACTCAGGGCCTTGTGCCTCCTAGGCAAGCATTCTAACCACTGGGCTAAGTCCTCAGCCTCTTGACTATATTTTATTACTTAAATTTACAAACTTTCTATCCAGCCATTCTTTCTTCGTTCTTTATTTTCTTGGGCATTTCCATAACAGCTACTTTTAGAGGTTTTTCTTCCTGTTGTATATCATTTTCTCTTTGTTTTGTTCGGATTATCTCACATCTTGCATATGGTTTGTATCTAGACTAAACTTTATCTGCAGTTCAGTCTACTTCTGCTTTGTCCCTGTTGTTCTCTCGGGTCTCACCTGATGACTTTGTTTACTGGAGTCTACCAGATCCTAAACTGTAACTTTTGTTTTCTCAGCACCATAGATTTCAGGAGGCTGCTCAGCTTTTCAGATGCTTTCTACTTAGAATTTGAGATATGCACAAGTAAGACACAAACAAAAAGTAGTAAGTATCGTAGAAATGTGTTAGGTAAAATGTCAGTGTTTCTAGCTGCAGTGATCAGAGACAACAAATACACAAATACAGGCCCTTGACCTGGACCCTGAAGGACACCCACAGACTGCAAAGAGGAACTACCATGGTACTATTTTACCTTAACAGGGAAAGTGCATATTGCTCTAAATTCAGTTCCAATATTGCCCAAATTTTTTGAAGAGTGTCTGCAACACTGAAATTTTCCATTGTGCCTAAAAATAACAATAAATAACAGTATTAAATCTGTAAAATGCCAGAAAGATCATTGTGTTCACAGGCTTCAGTTTGCAGATGAAAAATCTGAAACTTACAAGTCAGATGGATCCAAATGAAGTTTGATAAAGAGAAAAATCGTGTTCCAAATATAGAACTATATTTGAAGTCCTCACCATATTATGCTATTCTCCTTCATCTTTGGTTTAAAAAGTCATAAAATGTTCTTTGATGTAATTTAAGATACTTACCAAATAATCTTTATAAGGAGATAGTCAGCCACAACAAAAATTTCTTATGAAAAACCTTATTTCATAAAAAGTAATCCAGTCGGGCATGGTGGCACCAGCACTCAAGAGGCAGAGGCAGGAGGATCTCTGTGAGTTCAAGGCCGGCCTGGACTACATAGTGAGCTCAAGGGCAGCCTGAACTACATAGAGAGACCCTGTCTCAAAAAAAAAAAAAAAAAAAAAGTAATCCATTCAATTTTTCTAAAGAACAACAGCTAACAGGGTGCCGCTAAAGCTCATTTTACTGAGTTACTGACAAACGGTTGAAAGCTAGCTGATGTGACAGGAAAAATGCAGTCCATAGTAAGCACTTCAAAATCAACATATCAGAAACTGACATTCTTTTTTCTAATTATCCTATCTTAATTTCTTCATAGTACTTCTCAGTATCTGAAGCTGACATCATAATATATTTACTTATTTAGTGTGTGTTCACTGGAACTGGAATATAAGACTCATCACAGCAGAAACTCTGTTTCACTGACTTCTCTGTGGCCAAAATCAAGAACAGTGCTTCATACATAAGATTAACTCAATAAACATGTGTGTTGAATGAAAGACAAGCAAATACTATTCAGTGCATTAAGTTGATGAAGTTTTTCAGTCTCTAAAAAATAAATAAAATCATTGTATGAACATAAGTTTACAAAACATATGGACAAACACCAAAGCCTATTAGCCATACATTTAGTTTGATAAATTCATATATTTTTTTCTAGTAGAAAAAAACATAAAAACCAGACAATCGCAATAATTCTCTGTCAAAAAACTATGCAATGTAGTTTTTTAACCTTTATGTGTCTGCAGTTTTTACTGTTCAAATGAACATTTTGACAACTGTCACTAATGTTTCAAATAGAGATGTTTTTACATGTTTCAATATACTTAACGAATTCTATTGACGAGAAGTCTTTTTCTATCAAAATGTCTACTGAAATTGCAGAATAAAAATGACTGAATTTTTGTATCTGCTGTTATATTTTAAGCTGATAAAACAGACATTTCCATAAAGTTTTCATTTCATATACATAAGTGTATTTGATTTAATAAATCTAAAGAACACACTTAAAATGCATCGATGCCTTCTATATGGGCATCACTGTGCACATAAATGGAGGAGTCTTTATCATTCATTCATCTACTTGTTCGTTCATTCACTTCTTTGAAATCCAGCCTAGAATAGCAAAAATAAAATCTGTGACTTCACTGAAGCTGGCCAATGCTGATACTTCTAGGCACTGGGAACCACAAAGAAAAAGACCAGCTCCTTGCTTGAAAAGAATGTGTGACAGATTGAGAAAACAAGGCTGACCATTCCCTCACTCATTCATTTATTCATGCACTCTTTCAGCAAGTTTTATTGTGTACTTACTATATAGCAATGTGCTAAATTCTGGGGACAAAAGAACAAGAGTTTTGGCCTTTTTTCTTTCCTTCCTTCTTTCCTTCCTTCCTTCTTTCTTTCTTTGCTTCCTTCTTATACATTATTGGGGGTTGATTCCAGTACCTTTGCACTGAGCTTCATGCCCCATACTTTAAAAAAGTATTCTTTTCATTTGAAATAGTGTCTGACTATGTTACTTAATGACCCAGACTGGATCCTTCTGCCTCAGCCTCCGAGAGTACTGGGATTACAAGTGTGTGCCACCATGCCCAACCAAGAGAATGAGTACTGACAAGGAATTTAAATATTTATAGAATTAAATTTATTAGTTGACCCATAAAGTGGGGTGACTCTAAAATACTTTCCAATTACACATATAAACAACTATACAATCATATACACGTAAGTTATTTCACAAATGTTTCATAAATGTTTGAAAAGTTATACCTGGCATTCTGGCTCTCATGAGTAATCTGACATAGGTACCTCTCCACATGGATTGAATTTTAATGGCTGCTGCTACTTTCTCAGGAGGATACTCTGTCTCCTTTGTTGGTGTGGAATATTTAGTATCTACCCATTCAGCTGGAAAGAGAAAAACAAACTCTAGGCTGAGTTATTTTTAATTCTTCCCCAAGTTTCTATGACTGGTTAATAAAGCCCTCCAACATTCCAAATGCCACAATGGTGGATTTATCATTATATTTAAATTAGTGGGGGGATTGGGGATTGAACTCAGGGCCTTCATACTGAGCTATGATCCCAGCCCCTTTTTTTAAAATTTTGAGACAAGACCTCACTAAATTGCTAAGTTGCCCTGACTGAGCTTGAATTTGTGATCCTCCTGCCTCAGCTTCCCAGGGATTACAGGCATGTCCTTAAAGTAAACTGTCAGGAGAAGAGTAATACATGAACAGTGGCACCTCAGTGCTGTACTATGTAGTCCTCTGTGAAAATAGCCCGAGGCTTTCCTGAGAATGAAAAGGAAGGATTACCATGGTGAGAATAAGGATAGAACATAGGAATGAAAGGGAGGGAACGGTTCAGCTGGGCTGGAGGATCTTCCCAGACTTCCTCAAATCACACCACGCAGGTCAGTGACTTTCGTATTTTTTAAGGTTAGGAACCAGCCGGGGAAGTTCTGGGTTCCTCTTAGAAGCATGCATGGCAGGGAAGAGAAGGGATACCCAGCAGCTCCTTGGACTCCATGAGCTTCCCAGGGCATAATTTAAATTCCACGACCACTCACACAGTCCTACTCTACCTATACACAAACACTTTTATGCTCACCTGCCTTGAGTTATGTATCCTATAGAAGGCTAGAAAATCCTTGATTAAATATTTGAAATTGATTAATACCTAAAGAAGCATCCTCTAAGACGGAATCAAGGGACTCCACATCCAAAACCAGAGCCTGGAATGCAAATCTGAAGCTCGAAGGCAGCTTTGTTAGTTGAGTTTTCTTCATTAGACGCCACAGAGAAACATGGAAAACCTGAAAAAGATACAATGCATTTACATATATATTTTTTTCCTTTTTTTTTTTTAAATTTAGAAACAGTCTCTATATATATTTTTTAAAACAACAAAAATACCATAACCTGGCCTGGGAGTTTCTAAGAAAATTTAGATATCCTAAAACTAAAAATACGAATTTTTTTCCAAATATATTATAAAACCCAGCAGTAAGAAATCAAAAATAGCATTGGACTAATTTTAACTTAATAAAATGTAATTACTTCAATGACGTTCACAATATTCGCTCAATCAAAACATAGCATTAAACTGGTTGAGGAGGTATGAAGTAAGATTAAAAACACGATCCTTGGACTTAAGCAGGTTAAACACCATATTTCACTGATTGGAAGATACCATCCATTGCAAAACATAATATTTAATGTGCTACAAAGAAAAAAATTATACTGCTTAAGAGTTTTTATCATTTTCTTATTATACAGGAGTACTTAATTCATATTGGAGAAGCGTTTTTAGGTTTATTTAGGCAAAAGGGCCACACAGTCATGTAACTGCCAAAATATAAAATGGAGATGTTTTGTTACCAAAATAACTCCCTTTTGTGTTAAGTATGCACAAAGATTTACATGTTAAATCAGGCTAGCTAGGTAGGCCTGTGCACAGAGTAAATTTTGTACCAGGGATGGTGACTACACATGGCCCCACAGTGCCAGATCCAGCGAATGAGGTGAATGGGACACACTGTAATGTTTGTACTAGCCTGCCTCTCTGCTGGATGGCACTCGGCAGCAGCATCGCCACATTCTTATCACTGCTTATAAAGATGCTCACAAAAGAGGACTTCCAGAACTGCTTCAGAACACGAAAAGAATGATAGAATAAGTGTGTTAGAAACAAGGGAGAGTACGTTGAGGGGGATCAATGTGAATGTGTCTTTTACTGTAATGATTTTTTTATTTAAACACGGACCATATATTTTGATCACCCCTTCAATCACCCAGTAGTAAGGATATAACTACTAAGGATATTCTGGGTCTCACTGGTATAGGCCATAGACAGAAATGATAAAATTCCTGGTAGACTGGAATGGGACAAGGGAGGGTAAGGAAGACTTCAGTCTGGGGATGACATCCTGCGGTACACTTCCACTGAACCAAAGACCAATATGCAGTGGTGCTGTGTCTGCACAGCTGAAACGTGTGGGCCTGGAATGCAAAATGTGCAAGTATTTTCCTCTCTCCCCATCATTCACAGTGACCCATTTGCAGAATCTGTGTACTTTTTCCTTGCAACTAGGAGTTTGCTGGTTTGGAGGACTTAGTTCCTGGGAGTGTGATGTGGGAACAATTTTGTCTGGAACTTTCTAGTGTTTTCACAGTGAATGCATAGCAACCATGACCTAGCAAAAGTAAGACACCTATGATCTTACACCCACTAGGATTGAAACTCTGGGTCGCATACCAGGCAAGCCACTAGCAGCAGGGAAGAGGAATATCTGGAACGGGTGGTACAGGAGAGAGATGCTGAATACCAATTGTGGTCAGCCATAGCACTAGAGACTACAGCTTTCTTGTCATCTGGAGATTTAATAATTGAGTTGCTGAATTTTAGAACCTGTGAGCAGCTAACACATTGATGAATGGATGATAGTTTATTAGTGTGAGGGCACTATCAGGCCAATTCTAGGGGTGAATCGTGGCAAATATTTCTTAGTGGGGAAAGAGTTGGTAGCTAAGTGCCACGGTCTCTCCTCTTTCAGTGGGGCCCGCTGAGGGATGTCCTGTACAATTTATCAGGATCCCCCGGATGACTGAGCCCCAGTACCCCACAGTAGGAATGACTGCACTCTTTCGTTAAGTTTTTTCTCTTTCTCATTTCATTCTTCTCACTCCCTCATTTCTGCTTTCTGAAATTACTTCCCAAATAAATTGTCTCCATGTATAATATTTTCTCAGGCTTAGATTGTGGAGGTCGCCTGATATAATTTTGAAAGCTGCATTATTTTAAATAGAAAATTTCCTCTGACCATTGAACCCAGAACTTGCTTACCCTGAAGTGCTGGGCAGTGAGCTCCTTGTTGTGCAGGGCGGTGGGGTAGTGAGCTGCTTGCAGATCCCTCAGAGCTGCAGGAAGTTTAGCCTTATCTTTGAAATTAGCAATCACATTTCCAACAGCTTTCAAAATTATTAGAGACTGCTCTGCAAATCGGCAGCTCTCCTGGGAAGATAAAGCATATATAGCAGTGTTCCTCATATTTATGTGTAATTAAGTTTACAAAAACTCGGTGTCTGGGGAAGAAAATCCCCTCTGATATATGGTTGAGTCAACAGTTACTTAGGGAGAACTTACCTGATCAAGGCGTTTTACAGATGCTGCGGTCCTGGAGCCACAAACAAGGAATGTAGCTCCTACCTGAGTGGAAATACAGAGGGTGACCACCCACCTTACACTGGGGGCAGGGCAAATTTCTCCATGGTATTAATAACCAGACTGAGTTCTGGAGGATGTCTAGGAATTATTCCAACAAAAATCCAGACATACGTCCTGGGTGAGGTTTGAGGAGTGAGGGGTGGAGAAAACTGCAGGGAGAGAGCCAGAAAGGATAGAAAGGTGAGAGCCTCTAAGCTTGTGTAATGACCTGTAAGTTTGTGTAATTTTGGATAAATTTTAATAAAAATCTATTAAAAGAAGAAAAAAGAAAAAAAAAAGAAGAAAAAAGAAGAAAAAAGAAAGGTGAGAGGTGGATCTAGGTGGGACTGTGGGCTCCCACCTGCTATTTACTCTGAGATGATAATAAGGGCCAGAAGGAGACAAGGACTTAGGAAGTAATTCTGTTTTTTAAATCTGAGAAAACCCTGCAGTGCATGAAGACTATCTTGGTGGGGGTGTAGTGGATAGCGATGGAGTTGCCTGGAGCAACAGGGGCTTGGAGGCAGCCTGGACAGAGGGAGGTTGGTGGGAAACTCTGAGAGGTCTGACTTCACTTCTTCCCTGGGGACACCACAGTTCTCTAAGGTGAAACCAGGGCCAGAGGAGTTTCCTGGTCAAGTGACAACACTGCAGTGATCAGTTAAGGCTCTGTGGAGCTTGAGTCCCTGCTCTCGGGGAGATTCTTTACTAGGATCAAAGAGCAATGGGGATTGGACTTGAGTCCCAAGAATCTTTACAAGACAGAGGAGTGAGATCTCCAGGGAAACAGGAGCTCACAGACCAAAATAAGTCATCACTTGGGGAGGTAATCCCCCACAGGAGGACAATAAGCTGGATAATGCACATCATCTAAAGCAGAATTGTTTTTTAGAAGATACAAATTTAAAACAAGCAGGGTAAACACAGTCAAGGAAATAGATTCATCTGCTTATAAAATGGATTTGCTGATCTTCCTTCTGTGCCTACTGAGCAGAAGGAAACAGACACGGTAAGAGATGGCATGGCCATAGAGGACAGCCTGGGGACCCCTGTGCAGCCTGCTCCCACAGGCAAAATGCCAAGTAAGGCAGGCTGAGCCAGAGCACACAGCATAAGGAGGCTGGTCTTGAGTCATCTTGCTGCCACAGGATTTGCTGGTTGACTTATAGAATCCCACATTACAAAGCTGTGCCACTTGGAGTTGTTTATACTGGGGGTTTTTCTTTTGGTTTGGATTTTATTTTGGCTTTTTGTGAAGAGTTGCTAAGGCTGAGGAAGTGTCAGGCATTAAGCATCAGGGAAGGCCATGTCTTGACAACAGAGGACATCCAAACCCTAGAGAAAACTTCAGAGGAGGTGCTGCACCCATTTGCCTTGTCATAACAGAAGAGCAAGAGAAAACAAGAACAAAGATGACGAAGTGACAGAACCTTCCATGGGCCACACTTTGCCCTCTTGGGTGCAGACACACATTCCAATTTTCTTAGGCCAAGGAAGCAATGAAAGGAGAGAAAGAGATCAAGTTTAAACTGCACTGAAAGCACGATCCTTTAGTCTCCAAAGGGCTAATCGCACCTTGAGATCCACCTGAGATGCTAACAGATGCAAAGGGGACTTAACAGGTAGAATGAGGCAGTTCTGGGAGAAAAAAAAATCAATTATTTTCTTTGTTTGTCCCTACAGAATTTAGTCTATGAATTATACAGATGGATTTGGACATTTCTGAAAGAATATACTAAATGGTTTAAAAGACTAAAAAGCGGGCAAGTTAAATAAAAAAAGGAATAGGATTTAGAGTGAAGTCTTTGAAAATAAAGCACACACAACAAAAAGCAGTTGCTAAAATATTTACCTGCTCAAAGTGGGGCAGCACAATATCTTCATCCCCCATGACAAAAGTCACCATGCTGCAGACATGGATGGCATGTCCGACAGGGGAGTATGCAGTGAAGAGCAGCATGTGTCTCCTACAGGGAACGGACACCACGTGAGGACTTAGTGTTTTCCTTTATTGTATTATCCACCTCTGCCAGACACTCAGACAAAGGTTAATACAGAGCTGAATTTTTCTTTCTCTTTTTTTTTAAGACAGAGCCTCATTACACAGTTGCGGCTTGCCCTGAACTCACTATGTAGCCCAGGCTGGCCTCGAACTTACAGAGATCCTCTGCCTCCTCAGCCTCTTGAGTGCTAGGATTATAGGTGGGCACATGTCTGGCTTTCTTTCTTTCTTTTATTTATTTTTAACACAGATGAGATAAAGTCCTTTGAACATTCACTTTAAAAAAAATTTAGAGATCATAAAATCTGTATTATATCATGTAATCAGACTAAATGACAAACTTGTACATGCTGGGGTTACCCCCCACAAACTCTAATCACATGGTGAACTACTAGTCTTGATTCTTCCCAACAACAATAAATCATGTGACTATAAGGCTTTGTAGATTTCTTAGTCTTTTTCTAACAAATATATTATTTCGTGTATGTTCATTATGTCTCATCCACCAGAAGACAGTATCCTTGGGAAGAGGAACATTCACACTGCCCCACTGACAGCATTTAGAGCATGTTCAGAGTGTAGGTGTTGATGGTCCTGTTGGAGACAAAGCAGCCATAGACAGTTCTTTGTCAATTCCCCGTCCCAGGTTGCATCAAAGGGTGAGTGATCAGAGTAACTTGGTTTCTGGGAGACTCTCTCCATGCCAGAGACATTAGAGAAGATGTGAGAAATGGTGAAGTTTTTAATTTGTTATTTTTCTAGAAATGCTGGGTGCTTACCATACATTATTGTAGCATTTGGTTTCATTTATCACAAATAATTACTACAACTGATCTTGGGAGAAAAAAATCCAGTGAAAATATTTATTTCATCTGAAATATGATGTAATATTTTGAATTTTATTCACCCAAATCAAAAAAAGTTTCCATTACACATAGTTTAAAATGGAAAGTCTGATTATTTTGCTAGTTTTACCTTAATTAAAAAAATCTGGGAAAAAAGAAAAAAAAAGCACCAAAAAAATCTGACAAAACAAACCACATCTAAAAATCTAGATTTGTAGGGAAAAATACTGTATTTTTCAAACTATGTTTAAATGGAACCCAGGTTCTTGCTATGGAATGTAAAAATATTTATGAGAAAAATAAAAGGAATTCCTTGGTTAATTTTAAAAGCTGTAGGTTAAAAAATTTTAAGCAGTATTCTTCACAAATATTTTTCCAGAATCACTGACAAAAATGACTCCTCTGAAAAGGTATCTAATATACGGTATTTCTCATATTACTCATTCATGGAACTATACCTTTCAAAAATCTGAGTAACAGATATGCGCCCTGTAAAATCATTTCAGAAAACAATATCCTAGAGTCCATATTGTTTACTTCCTTATTAGCTACCAGTTTGAAGGGCTTGAAAAAAATTCTAGTACGGCAAAAATGCAGTCAATCCATACCCTGCAGGCAGCTGCACCATGGCGGCCTTGGTTGCATGAGTGTGAATCCTCAAAACAGAGCTGAGCGGCTTCAGGGACTTCCAGGTAATGGCTTCACCTGTTAAGAGTCCAGGCTCCACACGAGGGCTGTCTTTGGTTAAAGCTTTAGAAAAAGTGAAAATATATTGAAATTTGATCATGAAACTACTTTGGCTTTCATTTGTAATGCTTCTTATCTAGTAACAATAAAAATAATAGTAATAATAAATCAGGTAATAATAGGAACTACTTTAAGTATTCAGGAAATAATAGTTGGAACTCTGTTCTATCTGCCTCCTCATAATCATCCCTTTGGGGGAACAATGACAAAATTGGGAAAAGGAAGACAGGAAGGTATATTTCATGGCAGTATATCACTGCTTTTATTATCTCTAGGACAATAATTCCACTATATTCCTAGGTGCAATTTTAATGGAAAGAAACACCAAGAGAGATTTATCCAAGAGATTTATCCAAAATGGTGTGAAAAAAAATAAAAATATCCTATTATTTATCTAAGTTTTTATCTTGATTTTCAGATTTTATGTAGAAATTACAAATAATTAACAAAAGCTTTATTTTAACATTAAGTTTTTCTGTTACTATGAATATAATCTATTTTTCATTGAGGACTAAGTGTAAAATGCCTTTTTCCTTATTTCTCAAAAACTTTCAAGCTAAAGTCCACCGCATGACCTGAAACACCTTCATGCATACAGAATTTAAACGCTCTGGGTTGTGGTGACTTCAGAGATACTGGTTAGAAAAAATGTAGTAAACATGGATCACTAACTTTTGGTAAGTTTATTAAGCTGCACCATAGACGTAATTCAAAAAATTGGGGATAACTTGGTGGAAAATAAAAGTTCTTGCCCTCAATGCTAGCAAAGCATTCAATGTTAACCACTCTGTATTCATTGAAAACCTACAGTACCAGACACTGTACAGATACCAGGGACAGGTATTTAACTTGAGCTAAATTCTTCAACAAAGTTGGTCAAAGAAATAAAGAATATGTCCTCTTAATCAGGCGACCCCTCTCTCTCTCCCTCTCGGTGTCTCCTCTGTCTCTCTCTCTCACGGTCTCGCATGGGAGCAGGAACAGTACACCATCAGAGCAGGAGGGAACTCCGGAGAGAGCTTTAGGAAGTTCAGTGTGGAAGGATAAGGTGGGTAAGGTGGGTCACCTCTAATTTTCTGTCTCAGCCACATGGCCATCAGCTAAAAATGGGTCAAGATGAGAGTGATGTTGAAAGTCAGGAGGCAGAGTGAGAAGACTGAAAGGTCTGAAATGGCCACCCCTGAGGAGGAGAGTGGGCAAATGAATGAGCTCTGGAAATACTGGGTCAGCACTACTGGGTCGTGTTGAGATGGTTGCTCCTCAGTGTCAAGTGGGGCTAGTCAGGAGGCGTGTTTTAGTTTTTTTTATTATTGTTGTCATTGCTTTTCCCTCTAGTCATATTCTGCTGTTCTGCTGCAACCACATATTAGTCATAGAGTTGAGCTTAACCAATATTGGCATTGCTATGGGAAAGTAAAAAGAGAGAGGCTAAGGCCAAGCACGGTTGGAGTACGTACAAGGATATAACTACCATAATGAATCACAGAACTTATGTTGAGGGTGAGGGATGAAAAGACAGGAGAAGAATGATGGGCAGAGAACCAGTGCTAGGTAGACAGATGGAGGTCCTAGAAGAGTCAAGAATTACAGGGATGGGCATTCTAGAGAAAGTGAACTGGAAACCAGGAGGTGGTAGTTGGAGAGTAGAGTGCCTAAAATAGAGACAACCGAGATGATTCACTAACAGTAAAGATAAATTCCACAATGTAACCACGAATGAAGGATGACATGTTAGTCCATTTCCTGAGGCTGGATACTTCATAAAGAAAAGAGTTCATGTAGCTCACAGACTGGAGATCCAAGAGCATGGCTGTGGGTTCCCAGCAAGGACCCCTATCAGGCCACACAGTGCCATGACAGAGAAGCAGAACAGGCAGGGGCTGTGTGCGGAAGGGGCCAAGTGCACAGAGTGGCCTCACTTTGTAAAGAGCCACTCTCATGAAAACTAATTCACTCTCTGAGGCTGGCATTAATCCTTGCTGAGGGTGGCATCTCCAAAGACCTGACTGCGTTCCACTAGTCCACATAACTTCAAAATTCCTCTAGCTCAGCCTTACCACACGGGGGGCCAGACTTCTAGTACTTGAGGCTTTAGGGGACAGACCACATCCAAACCGCAGCAGGAGCCAAATGAGATGGAGGAAAGCATCGATGGAACTGTCATTCGGTTGGTTTTGAAAGAATCAAAACTGATGATGACTATAGGTGAAAAGAAAAATAGGATTTGGCATAGCAAGGAGGTGAACAGATGTCTACAAAAAGGTGTCAGGGGTAGGACTCGGCATGGTCCTCAGTATCAGAGAGCCTATCAACAGAGGTGGCAATGGGTAGTCCTGCGTGACTCCTGAGAAACTTTGGAATGGAAGGCAGTTCCTTCATGCATACTCCCCAAATCTTGCTGCCTGTTCCCTAGGCTGCACATGATGTGTTCTAAGATGATCCCTTTCTCAGAGCCCTCTTACCTCCAGACTCCCCCCAGCGTACCAATGCAGAAAAACCAACTAGTAGTTCAATGGGTTTTAGATTGTCCACAAATAGGTAGTAGGACACACGCTCTTCTGAGAACTGCAAGAAACCAGACCAGTCATGGTACTATTAGTCTATTGATGCTATTATTTTCTACTTCTAATGAGAATACAGTACAATACCAACACCAGTAAGAAATTAATGTGTTTTAGGCATCACAGGAAGTACTTTATAGGTTTAATAATATGAAGACAGTCCTATTGGGTGAGTGCTGGTAATAGCCCATCAAAGCTGGGTCTGTAGGATCTCTGTGAGACCAGGTGTAAAAAAGGCAAAGCTTTCTCCACAAACCAAGAAAAGGGATATTATTGTTCCAAATATGAAAAGGTGGCAAGCAGCTTGGGCCAAGGACAAAGCAAAGCTCAGAGAATAGGATTCGGGGAGGTCAGAGTGACTTCCACAGAGAATGGGACTGTCTAAGGGGATATATTTAGGTGTTTTACAGGGTGATATATGATTTTTAAAAGCCCTCTTTTCCTGCTTTTCACAAGATCTTCAGAAATATACCCACTGCTCACTGATGTGCCAGGCTGGCTTTTTGTTTTGGAGATGCAAAAAAGTGCTAAGTAAAACCAGAAATTCCCTTTAAAGACAGTTATAGAAGGGTTACATGACTTTTATTTCAATTTATCCTTAACTATCAGTGAAGCAGGTGATTTGCTAAAGGCCACAACATTTGTAAGTAGCAAACCTGGAACTCAAAAAGAGATCTATCTGTGTGACTTCAAGGTTGGCACTCTTGACTACTGTCTTATTCTGTTTCAGTGTCATTTTGACTGATTGCTTATAAATATATTCAGTGAAGTTGTCATTGTAGTATAAAAAACTTTCCTTATTACTTTACCATAATATTTAAATCACCAGTTAATGTGTGAAGGATAAATCTCTAGTAATGTGAAAAATGAAACCTTGTTGTTCAATCAAGTATAAGATGGCTTAGAAATTCTTGCTACAATATACAAATGTCTTAAATCACTGCCTCTTCCAGTATTTTCCATTATTTATTATGTGACACTTCATTTTACTTGTCTCTTTTCAGTTGCAACATATTACAGGCAGTTGTTTCAAATACTTACTCTCTGAAAATATGGATTTGCCAGCCCAACATGTGTGTGTGAAGATTTTTGCACTGAGCTCAATTTGCTGTCATTTTTAAGAGTCTGAGAATTGGGGGGAGTGGTGGTTGTGAAAGCCACAGAGGGGGCTCTTCCTTGGTGCCAGCACATGGTACCTTGAAAGGTCCCTACCCCACCTTCGCCCTTCAACAGAGGATGCACGCTCAGGCCTCAGGCACTGTGCTCAGCTGGGAGCACCTGCCATAGCCAACCCTTCCTTTCAGGCCACACTGCATGCCATTACATTTGAGTTCCAGTGCTCTCCAAGAAAGAGTCACTGTTTTCTCACACCATTAATGTTCTTAAAGTTTCAGGGGAATGAAGGACTCATGAGGAAATCATTATTTTATTTTGCCAAGCTGAGAGTTAAGAGGAAGAATAAAACAAATCTATATTTACCATTACTTAATAAAATAAGATCAGAATAAAGAAAAGTTTAAATTTTTACTAGCATCCCAGAGCCACACATTTGCTTCTTCTAAAGTTGTGCCCAGAACGCCAACCAGATAAACCCATGTCTCACTGTGTTTGTGCCACTTGCTGGTTAGGTGACCTTGGGCACTTTATTCAGACTTGAGCTGCCTCATTTTCCTGATCTACAAAATGATGGCAATACCCCTTCCATAGGATTTGCTCTGAAGAGTTAATGCAAGAACTTAATTCGGGGCCTACAACACCTACGAGCAATTGCCTTCATATTACTGACAATAGTTTCAGTATAGAAATAAGTCAACTGTAAACTACATATTATTCTTTTACCATAATGTGAGTTTGGTATTTCCAGCGAAAAATCTGATTGTCATCACATGGTCAAAGCAACCCTCTGGATGCTTTTATCAGCAGACTCCAGGACAAGGTAGAATGCCTTTCTCCCTACCACAGTCACTACTGCAAACCAAACTCTTGCTTTCAGAGCAGGCAACCACCCCTTGAGGATGCTCACGAGGTTTTTTCCACCTACATTTTCATCTGGCCCGAGAGGAATGGGAAAAATAATTTCAGTGACTCCCTATTTACCCCACCTCTGCATACTGCCAAGCGGTGTGGGCTTATCTTTGGGGGCCTGTATGGCCTTGTCCTAAGATAAAGAAACATGCAAGTTTCAGTAAAATTTAACTTTCCCAGGATATGTTTTATAGTTTCTCCCATATTCCACTCAGAGTGAGATTTATTAGTTAACTTATTCATCAAATTTTTATTGAATTTTTATTGTATTTACGTCATACCAGGGATGGTCTTGCAATAGCAAACTAAAGCAAAGAATCCTGCGAATACTAACATCAAGTAGGGGACGGGGAGGAGCAGTTGGAAGAGTGAGAGGAAATTGCCCAGGAAAGGGAGAACGAATCACCAAACCCAGACACCACGACCAAAGAAGGAAAACTCAAAGTCAAGGACATCTGTGCTGCCCTGAAGGACTTGTAGGCATTAGCTAGATGGAGATAATAAGAATGAAATAACACTCTCTAGACAGAGGGAAGAATATGAGGAAATATATCCCGAGGAACTAGACATGGCAGTAAAAATATGCTTTTGTTTAAGGAACTGCACACTCTTCAGTAAATATTAATTGAAATCAAATACGGTACATTTATTTGTGCATTTCCTTCTTTTATGCACAAATCAAAATTTTCCTGCTGTGAATTCATATAATGAAGCAGCTCAGAATTTAACCACTGCCACATAGCCAAAATGGAGCACATTTGGGGATAAGAGCTAGTGGAGTCTTGCTTCTTGTTTTGGTAAGGGATCCATAGGAGATTCTGAAAGTTAATGTTTTATGTATAATTACATTATAAATTTAGAAATTCCAGAGAAATTTGAAGATGTTTTCACCATTGTGATTCTGCAAAAAACAATTACAAAGGAAAGATAAGAGATTATAATATATTTACCTTAAATTCTGATTTTTGAAAGCTAAGGCAGTAAGAATTTGGCTTGTGGAAAACAATTATGTGCCTGAAAAAATATTTATAACAGGTTATTGTCATATGCAAAATCTAGTAATACATGTTAAGTTTCTTAGAATCTAATTATAGGCAGAAAGTTAAAAATAATAATAACTATATTGAGTTAATTGCCCTATGGTACAAAAATTGTGTCAGTGAAAAAGGTATCTGCATCTTAATTAGCAAACAAATCTTTGAAGAGAAACTGAAATTGAACCGGGATGAGCTTGGCTATTAATATGCTGCGTCGATAATCAATGCATCCATTTTTCCCTATGAGAACTTTTATTTGATATTATCACCACCCACCTAATATTGGCTTAGCTCTTGCAAGTGACAGCTAAGAATCAATAGACTTTATAACCACTACACTAAATACACAAAAACAATCTAAGTGTGAATTTACATAATGCAGTTCAGGATTTAACTACCACGATACAGGCAGATGAATCACATTTGAATACTTACTGAAAACATACACAGAAGTCTTCAAAATCCAACCATGCTTCTTTAGAAATGCCATTATGTACTGCTATAAATTCTTCCTGTGATCTGTCTAGCATTGCTGTCACCTGACTGACCAAAGCAACACCTTCAACTTGAGGAGCATCACTCAGTCGACGGTCTGCCTGCTCTTCTGTTCACGTAGAAGACAGAGTTATCAAACACATCTTATGGGCTGAGGATTTAGCTCAGTAGTTAAGAGTGCTTGCCTCACAAGCACAAGGCCCTGAGTTCGATCCCCAGTACCAAAAAAAAACCAAAGAAACAAAACACATCTTATGTTGTTCAGTAGTAAGTTATTAAAATATGGAAAATGAAAGGAGAGTTCAGATTTCAAAGTCTAGTTTGGGGAAAACATTTACTAGGATAGTTATTTACACATGGGCCTCGAATTTGTGGAGATACATTTCATACACTTAGGAGAATTTAATAATAACTTTTGTGCATATTCAAATGTTCAGAAATTTAAAATCACTTTGATAGGTTTTTAATTACCTCTTCAATTTCAATGGCTGATATTGGGTTATTTAGAATATTTATCTCTTCTTGATTCAGTTTTGGTAGTTCATATGTTTCTAAGAATCTGTCCATTTCTTCAGTGTTTTCCATCTTGTTTGAGTAGAGGTTCTTGAAGTAGGTGCTGATGATCCTTTGGATTTCCATTGGGTCAGTTGTGACT
>PVJO010022861.1:0-27240 GCA_004026905.1 Hystrix cristata | reverse complement strand
AAAAAAAAAAAGAAAAAAAAACCCCACAAAACTCATGAATTTGTATCTACAAGGCTGATAAGAAGAAGGACTAAGATATCAGTAGACAAGTAACTTTCTTCAGGATATTGTAAGAGAAGTCATATTTAAAGAGAAATATGTTGTATAGTATCACATTTATAGTGCTGATTTTGTTGAAAAAATTATTTCATGACAATTTTTTCCTCTTATGAATCATTAAGTAATTTTAAATTAAATTTTGTAACATAAAAGATGTGCTTTTTAAAAAATTTTATCTTTCAATCCTAACATAACCTAGAGAACCCTCCTCCTTATCTACCCTATAGAATATATTCAGCAAGTTGTTTCCCAGGATCAATTATCTTCAGATAACCAAGTTCTTCTTTTGATCCTAAACTACTGGTCATTTGTCTTCTTTACAAATATAGGACAATCAATATTTTAACATTCATTAAATTTAGATTTCACATTAGACCCCAAAACCTGTATGCGGAAACAGAGTTCCTGTGGTTACACATTCCTGAGCAGCTACCTGAGAAGATGAGGCCCAGCTCATAATCACGCTGCCTCTGTGTGCTCCAGCGTAGGGCCATCCTGTCAGAGGGTACGCTCAGCAACCTTCCTTGCTTTTAGGTAATTCATGTAGATAATTTTAGTATCTTTCAGTTCCACCATAAGCAAGTGCTAAATGCTTCCTGACCTTTACTGCTGTCAGAGGACGTATGATTGGTAACTATCATTTACTATCTTGCCTGCACGTTTTCTGTTCTAAATGAGTTGACATACTTTTCAAATATACACTTTTCATGGATTATTAATAAAGTCAGTCTTTGGGTCATTTATCTTCCTACCAAATTTTACTCCATGTCTGAGTTTGAATTACAATGGTCTCTTTTGGATGGATGATGAGATTTTTACCTTGTGCGTCTGATAAACGATGATTGCATTATCAGCTAATGTTTCCACTACATGAAAGTTTTCTATAGTTGCTGAAATAAAGAGAATAATATTAGTAGCCAAAAAGACAATATAACTTTCCTAAAATGTGATGAAGTCGCTTATGTTGAAAGTCAACTGCAAATGTACTTTATGGGTAAAAGGGACAGCTAAATGCAAATGAAAGGTGGTTAATCTTAAGGCTACAGACTTATTTTCATTCTGTGGATGGTAGCTGTGAAGTCTGATCACCAGGAAGGAAATCTCATTTTCTTTAGCCCAATACCCATCTTCCACAGCAAGAAAGCAATTCTAATCACTCCTGCATTATTCAAGGTCAAATAAACCCCTAACATGACAGTCCACCCCTGTTCCAGGTTTAGTGAAGTTAAACTGTTCCATCTAGGGGCTTAAGTGACTATCTGTGAAAAACAAATGTCAAACTATCAATAATAAATATCTTGTGATGTTCAGAAGTATCTGTATTTATGAAACTTGATGTCTAAGGGAATACACATACACTAAGAATAACTTTGACCACTACAACATTCATCTGGGACTTAACATGGAAACAAAATAGTTCAGCAAAGAGTACACACTAAAAAAGAAATCTTCGTCTTCAGCCACGTCTTTTCCAATAACTAGATCTGTGCCCTCTGACATGTCGGTCATTGCACTCATCTGAATTTTATTTGTATGTAAGATACCTACTTTCATGCGGAATTAGTAAGGTACTGGTTCAAATGACTCTGTGTGTGTGCGCGTGTGTGTGCATGTGTGTGTATGTGTGTGTATATATATATATAAAGACATAGTACCTTAGCAAGCATTTTGAACAATGAGAGATCTATTTAAAATAATATATGGGGCTGAGGACAGAGCTAAGTGGTAGTGCACTTGTCCAGCATGCATAAGGCCCTGGGTTCAATTCCCAGCACAGCATTCAATCAATGTAAGATATATGATTCTCAGGGTATTTTCTATATTAACTCTGTAATGTATAGCTCAGACACAGAAAACCGGACTGAATTTGCTATTAAATTCAAAACAGTAATAATATTAAAATAAGATTACAGTAATAAGATTAAAATATATTAGTAACAGCTTACTTTCCCAGTCGTTGCGCACGTCAACATTCCAGAAATAATTACAAACTTCATGTCCTGTAACACCTTTAACTGCATGAGTAGCTTTCAAAGGATCCAGAACGATCCCATTTTCTTCTACTTCTCTTCTGTATACCTAAAAAAGACACATTAAAAAGCTGTTCGAAAAGTCAAACTCCTGAAGTACAAATCTTAAAGTGTGCTTCTGAATTTAGCTGGGGATTTTTGGGGGCTGGGGATTTAGCTCAGGGTAGAGCGCTTGCCTAGCATGCACAAAGCTGTGAGTTCGATTCCCAGCTCAAAAAAAAAAAAAAAATTACCTACTTTTTATACTCTTACTTATGAAAATCGAACTCAGGGCCTTGTACTTGCTAGGCAAGCACTCTAACCACTGAGCTAAATGCCAAGCCTGAAAATATATTTATATTCTACTCAAAGAAAAAATGTAAAATTAATGGACAATAAAAAAATATTTGTCCTTTTTCTATATTCTTTTTAGGGGACATGTCTTGCTATGTAGTCTAGGCTGCTCTTGAACTTACTATGTACACCAAACTGTCCTCAAACTCATGATACTCCTGCCTCAGCCTCCCAAAGTGTTGGGAAAGCCACAATTGCCTAGAAAAAATATTTAAAATGACAAATTGAAGGTAAACTTCAACTAAAAAAAACACGTATAATACTGAATGGAATATAATTATGAGTTCTAAATAAATGTATTAAACTAGTCATTACCAAATATTCTCAGCAATTGTTTAACATAGCCAAGAAGGACAAATTAAGCCTGGCAGAATGTAAACTCCTGAAGGATGCTGATTTAAGGCTGCTTTGTTCGATGCTGAATGCCCTGGCATTTTAGAACAGTATCAGAAACACAATAGGCACTCAGTATTTGTTGAATAGAGCACGGAAATGGCAAAGAGGTTATAAACACATATTTTAAATATTGAAGCTGTATACCTTAAGTGCCGAGTAAAATTAACCATTTCAAAATTATAATTTCCTATTTTTTTTTTTTTTTGTGGTGCCGGGGATCGAACTCAGGCCCTTGTGCTTACAAGGCAAGCACTCTAATCACTGAGCTAAATCCCAGCCCATAATTTCCTATTTTAAAGAACTCTGTAATAAGTTCTTTTAAGAAATGAAGAAACAAGTAATTATGGGGAGAATCAGCTCTATATTTATGGAGCCAGACAATGTCACACATTTCACATAGTTTCTCTTCCACAATCTGTCTTGCCAAACTACCTTCCTTCACATGCCTTTTTTGTTGGTGGTGGTTTTGTTTTTTGAGACAGGGTCTCACTATGCAGTTCAGGCTGGCCTTGAACTCGCAGCGATCCTCCTGCCTCAGACTTTTGAGTGCTGGGATGACAGGCGTGTGCCGCCACGCCTGGCCCCACATGCTTTTTTTATTCATGTTACAGGGACCCCTAGTTTCCCTGTCACCCAAACTGGAAATTCTAGACCTCTGATTTCTCCCCTCCCAGTACACACAGCCATTAAGCTTACTATTCTCCTCTAAGGCATCCAACAACTTCACTTTTCTACTCTTGCTTGCTTTTTTAAGGTAGGCTTTCATCTCCTTGCACCTGACTTGTGGAATGGTTGTCTTGGTCTCTAGTTTCTTTCCTATGTTTAATATTCCTAAAATGATGCTTTGCACATCATGGCTAATCTACTGCTACAAACAACAGACTATTCTCCTTAATGGGTTGCTTTATGCTCCCTGTCATCTAGCCCCGAATTCTCTCTCTTCAATCATTCTGGGCTGTCACACCACTTTTTCCCAACTCTTCATTCCAAGTGGAGAGACTTTATCCAGACTCTATTTTTCCTTGTTCTTCACTCCTTTACTTTCTCATCACTAACCGACTGAATGGTGAGTATAGAACAAGGAAAAAGGCAGGCTTAACTCACCATCTTCTGAAAGGACAACATCTTAGTCTGCTCTGGGAGCCCGCACCCAGGGGAAGACCCATGACTGTCCAGCTACACTGGGAGCATCATGTTTAATTCTGGGGTAACATATTAGCAAGATTTTGTGGCACTGACCTAAAGGCAGTCAGCTTATCAAAATTACAGCTAACATTCTGGTAGCTCATTTGTTTGCCTTTTCTTACTTCTTACTTACAAAAGGAGAGGAAATCTCAGCATTAATATTGTATGCCATTTGCTAATTCTGGCCAACACAGTCTATGCAAAAATCATAAACACAAAATTTGCTTTCAAAGTTTTGCTGCTGTAACTTCTTGTCCAAAGAGCCTTCACTTCATTTTTGTTACAAACTTGCTTCCGTTTCCAGATGGAGTTCAAACACTTCACCTCACTGTAAAACAGTTATATTGCTTCCACCCACAGTGCACTCTCTTTTCTAACTTCATATACCACTGATCTGTACTCTTCGTTCACTGCCTGACTGGATGGAACTAAGTACACTCTCTTTTAAAATGTCAATATCCTCTTTTTTTCGACTAAAACTTTAGCTTAAAGGGAATCTGATCAAATGCCTCTGTAACCTTAGCATAGGGTTTTAGACATAAGGTAATTCCAATTCAATGCTGCTTCCATTATCTCTCATTTCCTGCCTTTATCCTCTGCCTCTTCTATTTAGGGATTTGAACAAATTAGACAACCAGAGTCCAAATATCAGGAAAAAAAGCTGCATTGAGAGAAAGGACTAGGAGTGAGGTACAAACCAAAGAGGAAGAGAAACAAAGTGAGATCTGGGTACAATATTCAGTGCATTAAAATATAAGACAAGGGAGCTGGGGATTTAGTTCAGTGGTTAGAGCACTTGCCTTGGAAGCACAAGGCCCTGAATTTGATCCCCAGCACCAAAAATAAATAAATTTAAAAAAGAAAAAGAAAAAAAATAGAGGGCTATCAGCTAACTGTGCTAGTTGGGGATTTAGCTCAGTGGTTAGAGTGCTTGCCTTGCAAGCACAAGGCCCTGAGTACGATCTCCAGCACCAAAAAAAAAAAAAAAAAAAAAAGCTAACTGTGCTATATCTACATCTAACCCTGCTAAAATTTTATTTCCTTCCTGGCTGAGGCAAAACAGAATGATTTCATAAAGAAATTAGTAAAAGAGAAACAAGAAAATAAAAAGACATTTTCTTTCTCAGTATCTGGTGCTTTTTCAATTGTATGTAATAACTTGTATTTTTAAATAACTATATTTTGCACTTTTATTTATAAATTACTTCCATAGACAAACTACTAAATAGAACAAAGAAGAGTCTTCCATCCTTTATGGCTAGAAAATCATTTTAATAGCTATCTAAATCTACCTCCTGTTTTCAGAGAAACGAATGCATTAAATATACATACGGATATTTTCAAACTGTCTCTATTATTTACAGACTTAGAAGTAAATACCACTCTATTTTTATACAGAATTGGAAACAGTCTGTTAAGAAGCTAATTCAGCCGGACGTGGTGGCTCATGCCTGTAATTCCCATACTTGGGAGGCTGAGTCAGAAGGATAGCTGCAAGTTCAAGGCCAGCCTGGGCTATACGGTGAGTTCAACACCAGCCTCAATTACAAAGTGAGACCTTGCCTCCTCCTAACTTTCTACTAGTAAGAACTGAACTTCATAAAATATAAAAATTTTATAAATCTTATAACTATATTTTAATTATTATTAATCTGTGGAAATACACAGTACAAATCTATCAACCATACACAATTACGTTCAAGCATATACAAAAAAATTTTTACTACAGTCAGAAAGATTTTTTTTAGGTGAAGTAGTGGCTTTAATCCCAGTATCCCTCCTGCTCTTTCTATATACTTTAGAAGAACACATTCTCAATCCAAAAAAAAAAAAAAATACACAGTTGTTTGACTCTGGTTTTTATTTTTCCTTGCTTCAGACTGTTGTTTTATACAGATTTAGCCAGCACTGACAAGGCAGGCTCAATGGACTTCTTTTGTAATGCCTTTTCAATTTCATGTTCTTTTTTCTTTACTGCCTGAGTAAGTTCTTTATCTTTTTGTTCTCTTTGCTGGACTTTCTTAAGGATTTTTTACACAGCTTGTTTTCTTGAAATTAGGATCTGTGGGAAGTACGCACTGCCTGAAATCATGGGTCGCTAACATTTACCTCAGAATCAGCCTCTAATAATTCCATCTTTTTCGTAAACCTTTTCTTCTTTGTGCTCAGCTTCTGGTGCTCCACAATCTTGTCGTCACTGAAGTGTTTCTTGCTGTCTTCTTCCTCATCCATCATAAGCAAAGCCATTTCAGCCTTTGGCCTTTTCCTTCCTTTTCTTCCTCTGGAGATGTGCCATCTTTTGCAGATTTCATTGACTTTTTTTTTCTTTTAACCCTATTCTTTGAAACTTCTTCAGTGAAGTACAAGTCATTCACATCAACACCCGAGGGAGCTCATTGGCAAGAGCCTGCTCCTTCTGAGTCTTCTACCTTTCTTCTCTAAAACCTGTTCCGAAGGGATGAGTTCATCTTGTCCTTCGAATCTGTTTTTCAACTGTCTTTTCAAGACTTTAAGAGCTGAAGCCCACTTAATTTCCAAATCATTTTCTTTGCCTTTCTTTTCTTTTTCTTGAGTAACTTGCATGAGCTGCCTATATTTAGCAATTTGCTCTTCATCATCCTTCTGACTTTTGTTCTTCCATCATCTCCACTGACTCCGTTGTTACCTTGTATGTAGCTCCTCTTCCCTGGAGGAAGCTAAATGCTTCAAAATCCATGTTCAAAAGTTCTTCCTTTTTACATTTTCTGTTGAATGCTGTGACTCCTTCGCCATCAGTCTCATCCCTGGGACCTCACTGTTTATGCTCCCATTGTAGCAGAGGTTGAAATACTCTGGAACATACGCCGTTAAATCAACTTTGGAGGCTACACCCTTAGGTTTATCATCGGATATTAACCCTGGATCTAGGAAAGAACTACTTTTGAATTCCAGTCATCATAATTCTCATTTTTCTTGGTACTTCAGGAGAATCACAGTCCACTACTAGTAGCACAATATACTTTAGTCATTTGAACTCAATTTGTTTAATTGAGTCATTTAATTCAATTTGTTCAATTGAGTTGTTCAATGTCAATTTTTCTCCACAGGGCCAATCTTTTTCAGGAGCATTTTCAGGAATTCTTAACAACTCTACTGGTCCTGGACTTGCTCTTCCTTCATCCTCACCTTTCCAAACTCAGAAGGATTCAGCATTAGAGAACATCAACACCTCCTTTGAGTTTAAAGGCGTTGAACGGAGCCTTTAATGTATCCTAGTCCCTGCTAATCAACATGCAATCTCATCAGCCCGAGGAGCATCTTTATCTAATTCTAAGCATGCTCAAACCCAGGTTCTTCTGGAAATAAATCTGCCAAATTATCTTCATCTTCAGAATGAGTTTTTGTATTTCCTTATCTCTTGTAAGATCAGGGCCGCTATCACCGTCCTCACTTCCATCGCCAGCTGAGGCCCCACCCCGCCTGTGACCTCCCCTGCAGACCCTCGTCAAGTCCCACCTCACCAGGCGGTCTGAGTCTCCCACCAGAGCACCTCGGTCAGACACTGCACCATTGGTACCTCGTACTGTTGTGAATGCAACCACTGACTGCTTTTTTTCTTTTAGTTTCAGAACTGATCTTGGGGCATTTCAGTTTCAGAGGTACTTGAGTCTACTATCTTCAATTTTTCTTTGGAAAAAGACTCCACTATGTTCAACATGTTTTTTTTTCTTTTGTACTTTTTTGTGTAAGTCTTTTGCTATCCTTCTTGGAATTTATTCCTGAATCTATCTTCATAGACATATAAGCTTTTAATTTTCTGAATCCTTTCAGAATTACATAAATCATTTTTATTTCAAGGAATTTTTTTTTTTTTTTTTTTTTGGTGCTGGGGATTGAACTCAGGGCCTTGCAGTTGCTAGGGCTGCACTCTAACCACTGAGCTAAATCCCAGCCCCTTCAAGGAATCTTTTGATTAATTTTCTTAGTTTCTTTTTCTCCTCACATTTTTTTAATCTCTTTTCTTGTTTGGTGGCTTTTTTTCCTTATTTTCTTTTCATTCAGTGCTTTGCTATCTTTATCAGAGAGATCAGAATCAGAATCTGAAAAGCCATAAAAATGTTTCAAGTCCTCTGGAGTGCTGTGGTTGAGGGTGTCCTCTTTGATAAACAGCATAGTTCATTTTGAACTTTTTGTCATGAAACACGGCTTGAAATCTCTTGTCAATGGCCTTAAATTCATGGTGAGTCTCCTGCCTCAGCCTCTTGAGTGCTAGAACTATAAGTATGTGCCACCACGCCCGGCTCATTATTTCTTGTTTCGACAAAATTTTTAAAGTCTTACTGAAGAAATGTTCAAAGAAACTACGTAAGTCTTGGATCCCTCTTAGCCTCACATGGAACCCCAAAACTTGTTTGAAAGTAATCTGAAAATGCAATCCTCGTTCTTAAGAACAGCAATGATAATATCACAGAAATGGAGCTGCACTTAGTAATATGTAACATTTCAGTGGGAATTACCTTCATTTCTCCTTCTTCTACAACCAACTGCCAATTGGCATCTCCACCTACATCCTGCAATGAATAAGTCATATGGTTCTGCACCATCTCTTCAACCTTGAAAAGAAAAACAGAGCCATGAGAACAACAGTTATACCCTAACATCTCAAACAGAATGGTATTGTTTACTTCAATTTAGAAATGGTGCCCTTAGAAAGTTAAGATTAGTAGGTTTTACCTAGTGTTGAAGAGTTTAGTCTGCATTCCAGGTACACAAGTTAATGACAGAGAGAAGTGCAGGGAAGGAAGATGCTTCATTCAAGTAACATGGATTGGTCAATCACGCATCAAGTGACCAAAATAAGCGTTTTTTGAAAAAGTGAAATACTGCATCCTTTACTATGAAATACACAGTTGATATCTTAAAGCACAAAATCATGGAATACTAATATTAAAAGGAGCACAAAAAAATCATTCAGTCTATTGTTCCTATATCAACGACTATGTAGAAAAAAAGGCGATAAAAATTTCTTTATTTCACTCAGAAACCTCTTTCATCATGAATACTATAAACCAACTTAAAAGTACACACACCTCCTTTTACTTGATTTCAATTTTAGCGCTGTTCTATATTCTTTTAAGGACAATGCTATTAATACTCATATATTCAAGTATTTACACACAATCATCGTCTAGTGCCTTCTTTCAAAATTTCTTATTCTTTTCTTTATTCTCTCCCCCAACAACACATGTGCATATGTGTGTGTGTGGGGTGCTGGGATTAAACCCAGGCCTTCCACCCATGTCCTTAGCAAAAGCTACAACTTCAGCATTGCTAAATATTAAGTAAATTTAAATGTAACCTTGATTTTTAATCTTAAATTATCCTTAAATGAGCAAATAAAATTGAATACATATTTCACACTCCCAGAATTCTCAATTTTATTTTTATTACGATTTCATCACAGAATTCTTTGCAAAGTCTCCCAATTTTAAAAGTTTTAAAATAGAACTGAAGTCAACAAAATAGTGTTATGTAATAAATAATTAAAAGCAGAGCTAGAAAGTACATATTACACTTGCATTTAAGAATTCATTCCTAAGTTTACTTATTTCACATAAAATCTACTGAGTTCATTAAGAATACTGAACAAAGAACTAGTTTAGACATAACAATAGAACTGGCTGCGTAACTTTTCTACAGAAAAGAATGTCATCAATGTATTATAGTGACGTGTGCGTCTACTACATGTTTCCTAGCTCTTAGAATGCATTTTTGATTAATAAAACTAAGTGGGATATTCAGTGTCTCCTGATTTGACCATTATAAAAAAATTAATGCTGAGATTCTACAATCTTTGCTTTACCTGATATTTTATTCCTTTTAGACAATGTGAGGAATTTTGAGTTTCACACTTCACAAAAATTTAAAAATTTAACATTACATTCTATAATTTTACAAAGCCTTAACTAGAAAACATAATTTCAGGTGCTACACAGATAAATCTGTGTGCCTCTTTAACTCTGAAACTTGCTTTGAGAGCATAAAGGTGACTAATATGGGATTGCAAGTTACAAATACAGACGAAGTATATCTGGTTTCCAAAAGAGGAAAAACAGTGTTACTTTGATTCATTTATCTGTCCCAATGTGACTAGAAGAAATTTTTTATTTTCTTTATATCCCAAGATCTTAAAAAAAAACTTTAGATTTTTTTGAGCATGCAATTTTAAGTGAGAAACAAAGACTTAAGAATACCGTGTTTACTATGAGATTAGAGGAAAAAGAAATGCTAACCAGAAATAAATCCTACTTTAAATAGGTTCCTTGTGTTGAAGAATGTGAAGAAGGGGGTATCATTCTGTTAAAAAGAAAGAATTTGATTTAAAAGAACTATAGTGTCATTTAGCTCATTTGTTGTAAACTATGTAAATAATTTTAATTTTGTTTGGGAGATTATTCCTGAATTAGGTATTTCTAATATTTGAGAAATAAGGTATTTTTGATTTGTGTTTTGGTCCAAAAAATACTAGATTCCTCAAATACAAAACAACAGGAGGTAGCACAAGTTAAACAGTACACAGAAAGCACATGTAACACTGTCATTCTAAATGGATTACAGTGGTATTTCTGTAGCAGTTACCACCACATCAATGCAGGAAGTTTTAAAGTATTTTGTTTTACTTTGACTTAAGAGAACTTGAAAAAGTTCAACAAAGAGACAAGATGTATTCAGTGCTGTGCTCCAAGAAATCACAGAAACAAAAGTACTAAATTACTGTGGTAACTTCTATAAAGCTTTCAGCATGGGATTTTCATTAGTTATCATTCTTGTGGTGGCGACTCTAAGGCATAGAGGAGAGATGATACAGGTAAGATCTCACTGAAATGGATTTCATGGTCATGCAGTAAAACATAAAGTATCCAATCATACCAGAGAGGTAGCGACTTGGGACCACACTGACACCTCATTATCTAATCTAATGTTCTGCTCACTTTACTGTGTAGTTATGACTCTCTATGTCAAAAAGACATGGGAAACAAGGGACCATTAAGTTTAATGATAAGACTAAACACAAGCCAAATTCACTGTTATATTAGGCTCAAATTTTTATATTCCAGGAAAAGCTGTTACTAGTAACATCTGTATCACTCCAAAAAAAAAGGACTGGGTCAAAATTATTAAACAAGTAGGCCAAGTATTCCTGTGTTAATTCGGTTAAGGATAACTTTAGTAATCATGTCATTAGTTTGTCTGAACCTACAGATGAAATAAGCCCACACATGCAGCATCTTTGTACCAATGAACTTTGAGAAAATGCATATAAAACGCATTTGGGATAAGGGGATCATTACTCCAATAATAACCATCTCACACTCAAATCATTCAGTAGGATGCCATTTGGGGAGGCTACTAAATTTGGTTTTCCTAACACTATTAACACAGAAATCTGCAAAGAAAATCACCCTTTGATGGTAGAAACAGAAGTCAAGAAAGGCTCCCATGCAACTCAAATCTCTTTTTCTTACCCCGTGAAAGAAATACAAATATGCTTATTGTTACACAGTTCCAAAGCAATACAGGGGCTTGTTGGATAGAATAATTTATTAATAGCAAATTAATAGAGCACTGTTAACCCAAAGAAAAATGGCCAACCACAGCAACAGTGAATTGCCTAGGGATATGTAAATGACTAGAAAGCAAAAATACTACCTGTAGTCTATTGGACTGGTAAAAATTAACTGAATTATAATATTCAGCATCAGGAAAAAAAAATATTCAGCGTCAGTACAGCAAAAGAATACTGGCCTGGGACAGTAGCCTGGTTCAACTTTCTAATTAACAGTTTGCAATAGAATAAAAAGAAATTCGAAATATTTATGGCATTTGTCCCAACAATTTCACTTTCAAGAATATATTCTAAGGAAAAAATTGGATAAGATCTATATACAAGAATCTCTTATATGCAAAAATCCTCACTGTGTAACTGTAATAGAGAAAAACTAAAAATAAACTAAATCTTCAGTATTAGGTGAGTAGATAAACTCATAAAACATACCCATAAATATATGGATATAGACCTGTGCTTACTGCTGGGAAAACAAACCAACAAGTAAGTTTAAAAAAAAGTTTAGAAAACAGTTTGTACAGAATTATCTTTGATTAAAAAAATAATGTTATCAAGGTATATTTATCCATAGGCACCTTATTTTTATTTTGTAGTGCTGGGGATGGAACCCATGGCCTTACATGTGCTAAATACATACTCTATCACTAAGCTCCCCCGGCCCGAGTTGTTTTTTTTTTTTTGTGCTAGGGAGTGAACTCAGGGCCTTGTGCTTGCAAGGCAAGCACTCTAACCACTGAGCTAAATCCCCAGCCGCCCAAGTTGTTTTTGTTTTCTTTTTTTTTTTTTTTTTTTTTTTTTTTTTTTTTTTTTTTTTTTTTTTTTTTTGTTTTGTTTTGAATTTTTGAGTCAGGGTCTCACTATGTACTTCAAGCTGGCCTTGAACTCACCATATAGCCCACGCTGGCCTTGAACTCATAGCAATCCTCTTGCCTCAGCTTCCTAAGGGCTGGGATTAACGGCATGTGCCAACATGCCCAGCTCTGCTTTTACTTTTTTAGAGAGGGGCTCATTATGTTACCCAGCCTGGCCTCAAACTCCTGGGCTTATGATCCTCCTGCTTCATCTTCCCAAATATTTCTGGGACTACGGGCATACACCACTATGTCCAGCTTTTTATTTTTACATCTACATGATAAATGCAAGAATATTGATAGTGATTTATTACCTTAATTTTATCTATTCTACTTTTTAGTTCTGCTAAAATTTTGTATTCATACATTAAACAAACAGAAGGATAAAATAAATAAATATCACAACAATTATGTTATTAGAGAAATAACATAGAAACTTTTTTTGCAATGAGACTCCCCATAAGTTAAATTGTAAATGTACTGCACATGCTTTGATCTGTTTTTTTAACAGAGGGTGATCTTCTTGTACTCTTTGATTTCGGACGTAACATCTTTAAATGGTAACTGTTTTACAAATAAATATGACCAAAATGTCCATTTGCAAATCTAAGTCTGGTCTACTTTTGAATATCTAAAAATTATTTTACTATCTGTAGTAACAGCCATTACTTTAAGAACCTGTAGTCCACAATTCTAATTTCTCAGATTTGGAGCAACTCTATCCCTAATAGTCACCTATGAAAAAGATTCCTACCAGATTTCCCTAAAAATAAGACCTAACCAGAAAATGAACCTTGGCATGATCTTTCAGGATATAATATAATCCCTAGGCCAAAGATAATCCCCAGTTAAGACTGTCAGCCAGACGGTCACACTTAGTACCTCCATTGCAACACACAACAGATGTACTGAATTTAAAAAGAACATATAACTAAATAATAAATAATACTGATGTCAATATTTAAAATAAATGGCAATATAAATTATAATAAAATATTTCTAAATACCCAATTGGCCGCCTTTGGGCAAGAGGTAAATATCTATAAACAGACAAACACAAGACTTACTGCTGAGTAACCAGCGTGCAGACACAACGCACAAATAACATGTGCACTTGATAATAAATGGGTGTGGCTGTGTCTAACGTGAATCTTCATAATTCAATATGCCATGTGATGTAATGGACATATTTAATGCACTTGTATGAAGAAATAAAGAAATGTTTTCTGAAATTTGGTGCCTGTAATTTTTGGTCACTTTTGTGTGGACCACCATTCTTAACTGCTATCATTTTTGTTGCCACTGACTCTTAAGTCTTCAATTAATACTTGTTTTAATGGAAACTCGGTGAAGCCAGCCTGCAAGAGGTTGTGACTTGGGTGAAGAACTCACGGGACAAAATCACTGATGGCTGTGTTGCCGATGGACTCAGAGTAGGCTACATGGACAAGGCTACAAGTAACGAGACAGACTGCTAGACAGACAGATTGGGGCCAATGGTTCCACAGGAAATGGAGTCGCAAGAAATTCAGCCAGGAATTCAGGGTTTGGAGAGTTATGACGATGTTACAAAAGATGACGTGACTGTATTTGAATAAATGTATATTTTTGTAAATGAATAAATGCAGACTATAGTACATGGGGAAAAAATGTGATATCCCCTGAAAATAAGCTCTATTATTTTCTTTGGAGCAAAAATTAATACAAAACCCAGTCTTATTTTTGAGGAAATATGGTATGTTGATGGGAACTTCCTAGTAGATGCCCATATTTTTTCTGAAGCTATTTTCATCTCTTAGTTCTATGTTTGATTATCTTATCCGATCAGGCCTACAATCATCATAGAACAGGGCAGTCATGAGCCAAAAATTACGTACGTAGCAAAGTGAAATTATCAGAGATTTAGAAGACACCTGTATGGGAACTGATGCAAAAGATAAAGAAATATACTGGTATCTAAGTCTGGACTTCAAAAGGATGTTGGTTAACTGTGGTATTATGTTTACAGGGTATTTTAGCATTGGTGGGGACTGTATTGGGGATCAAACCCAGAACCTTGCTCATGGTAGGCAAGTGTTCTACCACTGAGCTACATTCCCAGCCCTTCGCAAATAATTAAAAGTGATGACAAACTTTGACTTAGTTTCCGAATTACCAAAATATCACAAAATGAAGAATCTGCTTATCTAAAATATTTTAAGGAACTATGTGAAGTTAAATGTATCCTTATGTATAATGTAACATGTTTCTAATAATAATCAAAAACAATGAAAAAGAAAGAAAGCAAAAGAACTTAACTTTGGGTTCTTATTTTGCTGTACGTACTGAACTATACTGTACATAAATCTCTTCAGGATGTAAGACTTTAAAACATACCAACTCAATTAAGTCACTAGTATAATACAACACTGTTGAACTGAAGAGTTTCTCAGTTTCTTAGCTAATTACTAACTCTAGGTCTAGATCCAGTGCTATATTCTCATGTGCTTATACAGAATCAATTTGCCAAATTCTTTAATAATGGGAGGTAAGGCAGTGAAATAATCCTCCAAAATAAGCAAACTTATCAATTAGAATTACTTATTCTAAGGGTGGTATTGAACATGAGGTGCAGTTTAATCTACAGTTAAATGCTAGAGCCCAAGTCTGCTAACAACAACAAATACTTTCGTAAGAATAATGAATACTGTACTTTAAGACTTCAGATATTTTCTTCATTGTTACCTCATGTAGCACATAAAATAGTATAATGGTCAAAAGCTAAAACAGAATCCGATCAATATAAGCATACCACTGTGTATTAGAAAAAAATCTACCAGCAACATTCATTTCTCTTAATTTATATATACAAGTTACACAAAAAAGTTATATACAGGAGGAAGTTACAATTTGACAAAGTCTTGAAAATATACAGGCACTTGGTCTTCAATCCTTGACAGAGTACTTCAAAGTTTTCTGCAATTCTATTGCTTTACAGTTAGGTTCCAGGTTTTGGGTTCTAAGGCCAAAACCTTAGGCATTCTTTATCACTGGCTTACATTCTTCCCTTGAACTCTTTATAAAAGCCTATGTATTTCTACAATTGAGGGGAACTGTGGCCAGTATTGATGGGTTTTAGTCCTTAATTATTTTGAAGCAAGGTGAGACTTAGCAGAATAAACCAACCAAAGTCATCTGTGATTAACTAGTTTTGTCAATGATTCATTATAAATATAATAAGTCATTTTTAAAAAGGCACACATAAGTGGATGAAGAAATAAATACTGTGGTACGTTTGGTTATGGGTGATTACTGATCAAGAATTTGCTAAAATTTTTCTCAAAGATGTTCAAAGCAAAATTCAGAAAATACATTTCAAGTCTTAATTTTCTTCCCAAATGCACAGTTAAATACTAATGTAAGCTAGATGTGATGGTGTACACCTGTAATCTCAGCACTCAGGAGGTTGAGGCAGGAGGATTGCTGTGAGTTCGAGGCCAGCCTGGACTGCATAGTGAGACCTTCTGTCACACCTCCCCCAAAACAAACCCCAATAAACACACCAAAAAACCCTAATGTAAATTTTGTTTGTATATGTAAAATAGATCTGTTTCAAACTATGACTTTTACAAGCTTTTATTGCAATACCTTGATAGAGGAAAAATGTACACAATTCTGATAGGTCAAAGAAACTCTTCCATAATAGCAATAAAAGGCCTCATTTACTGAGCATTTACTCTGTTTTAGGGTCTAGCTAGTCAGAAAAGGGGAGCACAGAAAACTTGCCCAAGATCACACAGATAACCAGGATTTGTTAGTCATTTTACTGAGGAAACTCAGACTTCTACTGCAGTATAACATAATAAATCCAATCACCATAAAAACACAAAATTAAATGGTAAGAAAACCCCCTTATTTATTTATTTTTTAATTTTAAGGGCTGGGGGTATAGTTCAGTACCAGGCAGACTGCGTGCCTGGCATGCACAAGGCCCTGGGTTGAATTCCCAGCACAAGGGGGGCAGGTGGGGGAAGGAAGAAAGAAGGAGGAGGAGGAAGTGGAAAACATTATATATATAATTTCTAAACTAATGTTCACACTAAAAAAAATATTCCTCCAGTGGTGATTTAATTCTGCACACTTAGCTTCCTGTCACAAATTCCTAAATGTTTAGTGATGCTAAGTAAACTTAAGACCAATTTCCACAGATTTTAGCATATAAACAGGAATATTAACCTATAATATCCACAGGTAATTTGCACAAGGAAAATGCCATCTGCTCAATGGAGCTTAGTATTCTAATGGTAATGAGACTAATATTTTTTAAAAAGTATTTCCTTGTTCAACATAACAAGGAAATATTTTAAACTGGGTTGAAAGTGAGACTATTAAAATCTGTTTTTATGCTATAAGATATCCTGCAGGTCATGTTGCTGAAGAAACAGATTCTGCATGACATACACATGTACTAGGTGACTGGTATTTGTTCCAATTCAATTTGAAAATTTCTCTTGAGTACCTCCACGATGATGAAATTCCAAGCTACTCACAGTAGAGAGCACAAAGTAAAGGGCACATGCAAGCCTGGCAGAGGAATTACTTAGCCCATAAGGATGGTCTTTTAAACGCTTATTATTACTATTTAAAATTCAAAATCAAAACAAGTGGCCTAAACAAAAAGATTTCTAGGAACTGGGCAAGCAGGCTGAAATATAGCACAGACAGACTCAAGTCCACTCTACACATTCATACAGTACCTGGGAGCTGAATCTGTGAGCATCGTCAGAGGCACTGACTAGATCAATGGAAGACATGGAGGAAGAGCGACTATAGGGCTACCAGAGACAGACAAAGAAAAAACCAAGTAATCAGAACAAAGGCACAACAGAGCATTCAGTACCAACTTCCAACACAAGATAAAGAAAGAGAAAACAAAGCCCTATATGAAACAAGCACAGCAGCAAGTGCTGACTTCATGCACCTATTATGTATTATGTTCCAAAACCATTCCAAAAAGAATGCAGTGCTTCCAATAATACAAATAATGCAACTTAGCCCCACAGAAGAAAGAGGTGTAATATAACCGGCTATACTTCTGGTTAACTATTTGGACTAGCCACTCCCTAGCCACCCACTCCCCTTTTCCCTCTTAAATAAAAAAAGAATGTTATGTTCAGAACAAGATTTCTAACTGATCTGGAGAATGTACATGAAATACAACATACAGTACAAAAAGTTTTACTACTTAAAATTCATGAAAAGGGGAGAAAATTTATACTACAAGATAGTTCCCTCAATGGTGAAGAATACAAAGTGTACTAGTAAACTCTAATCCTGGCTGGCTCACCTTCTGGACGAATCTGTGAGTCCCCACAGAAGAAAAGGCATCTCCAGATGGCAATGATGTAGGCCAGTGTAACCTGACCTTTTCACTCTGTGACTAAAAAACATACAATGTTAGCATGAGTTGGTTTTCAGGTGCATTTTGCAGATTAAGAATGGACACTATAACTTGCAACTAATCAATTACTATATAATTAATTAGTAAACACATTAGTGCTTATAAAAAAATACTTGAATTGTCATATTACTACTCCACAGACATTAGCCTGATCAAACCTGGTACTTCAGATACCCCAACTCAGTGTCTTCTTTCTGACTCCACAGATACACAGTATTAGACCAGGGATAAGTTCTTTGATTCTGTTCCTAGCCAGAACCTGTACTATATGCATTAGCATTATTTATCATGAATCAAACTTAACACTGCTGCCAATTTTTCTTCTATTCAAACTTTGGCCGAATCATTCCATTCATTCTGTTTCATCAGGGGCCTGTGGTTCTGATGTGTCTCATCAGAACCAACATTGTTATTTGCTTCAGTTATGCTCCTAAGAACATGTCTTTACTTCTTTTCCATGAAGGTATTTGGCCTTCATCTCATTATCTTCTCCTGTTAAACTGACTGGGACCTTCTTCCTCCTCTTCAGTTTGCCTAGTTTCTTTTCATTTCAAAACCTATTAAAACTAATGCACCAGAAACTGTGCTGTGTTACATGTGTGCTCATCTAGCTCTACAGAAGATATCTGGTAAATTCTATTAAATGCTATTTGAATGCAAAGTTAGTATCTCTTACCAGTTTACTGCATATATCTTTCCCTATGGCTGCAAATAATATAAACTCAAAAATGCAGGACCTGTCATTTTTTGAGACCCCTATGCAATATATATTGAGTATAAAGAGGGATAGGATCTGAACCCATGGAACTGATTTCATGGATTTCTGAAGCTTGCTACTGTGGAGAATTACTACACTGCAATTATTTGCAACACACTGATGTGCATGGCTAGTACACAAGCAAATTCAGGATCTGTTCCATGATTGTTCTGTAGAGCACCTCCCAGAAAGTCAAGAACAGACTGAAATTAAATGACCTGATGGCCCCACAAATATTTCTTTTTCTAAAGTTTATACAAGTTTTCACTCAGTCTCATAAACCCAACTCAAGTACTATACTGATATTCAGTAGAGTAGCATTTTTAGATACAAAAAGGATGTTTTGAATTATCCTGTCTAGCTCTTCACTTCACAGGTTAGAAAACCAAGGTGTGGAAAATTTAAATGTTAAATTCACAACTACAAAGTTACAGAGTGGCAAAACTAAGAATAAGACTGAGGTATCTGGACTCTAGCGTTCACTACTCTTCCCATAAAGGAATAATGTAGGGGGAAAAAAGGAAGTGAAATAAAAAACAAATGACAGTACTTCAGGAAGTACTTTATGCTTCCAAAATTGAGCCCACTGAGGAAAGTTCTTGATAAATGTTTCCACTCTTACTGAGTGCTCTGTAGCATCTTCTGAGTATAAAAATTGAGCAATAAGCTTTATAAATTAATGGGACATGAATCTTTAATCACTCATTTTAAAAAACAATGAAAAATAAACATGAGGGGGTCAATGGATGATTTACTGCACATGAATTCCTCTTGGCTACTTAAACTAGCAGATGGGCATAACAGCCATGCCTGTCTTAGTGATGACAGGAAGTGAAGAGGCCAGCATTTCTATTGAAGGTCATTTGTAGAATAAAACTGACACGTATGATTATTTGCAAGATCTTTACAGCCACACTTTATTCATACTTGCCAAAACGGAAGGTGGTTCCTACCATAAGTAGTATAGCTTAGAGGGAGAGGAAGGAGAATAACTAAAATCCACCCTTAAGTACCATCTAGTGGTAAAACGTGGTAACAGCACTGCTGCAGAATTAAAGGCAAAGGATCAAAGTAATCTTGAAACTCGAGTTAAAGGACTTAAGAAATGCTGTCTTTCGATTTCCGCAGAAGGAGCAGGGCAGAAATGCTGTTGAGTTCAATGGTGACAAAAAAAAGAACAGAGTAAAAAGTAAAATGGGGGAAGAAACTGAAGGTGAAGGTAGTAAAGGCAATAAAGAAGCTATTAATAAAAACTAAATGTAAAAAACAGAATAAAAATAATTCTAAATTTCTGACCACCTTCTCTTTGGATTCACATGGTACTTAGTGAAGAAAAATTCTTTATTCAATATATGTGTGCTATTGTAACGGCCAAAGAATGGTTAAAGTTGAGCTGGGTGTAATGGCACATGTGTTTTGGGAAGCTGAGGCAGGAGGATCCCAAATCTGAGCCCAGCGTGAGTAACTTAGCGAGACACTGTCTCAAAATAAGGAGGGCTAAGAGTGTAGCTCAGCATGAAGGGCCTGAGGTCAACCCCCAGTTATCAACCAACCAACCAACCAACCAAACAAAAAAAAGTAAAGCTGGATACAGTACTTCAAATAGTTAAGTTACATACCTCAAGGGGAGCAGGCAGAACATTTCCTTTTTAAATTCATGTTAAAAGGAACTTACATGTGTACTTTTTAATTACTGGTCTTTCTATTGCTCGGAAATTAATCTATAAAGGAAATGACTTACCAAGATTCTTCTATATTTACGACTCAAGGTAGACAGTTAATTTTTTAGGTTATTAAGTTCAGTTTTCAAACTCTATAAATATGAGATAACATACATCAAGAAATGCCTATGGTTAAAATGAATTTCAGCTTAGAATTTTTAATAATAATAATAGTAAAAAAAATAATATATATACACATATATACCTGTTCTTCTATTTTATCCTGTCTGTCAAGCGCAGCTTCAACAGCATCAAAGAACTCTTCTTCATTAATCAGACTGTTTGGGCCTTCCTATTCAAACACACAAGAAAAAAAAAAGCATTTGATTTAAGAAAAGAGATAACACAGCTAACTGTGGTATTAATTCTAGGGAAAAGTTGAACATCGGTCTAATAAACATTTACTGATACTCTCCAATACTGTTCTAGGGTAGTAGTCTAGAATAAGGGTGAGTCAACTATAGTTAGTGGGTGAAATCTAGTCTGCCACCTATTTTTGTATGGCTTTGTGCTGAGAATTTCAATTTGAAGATACTGAGAAAAAAATAAAAGCAGTAAAATTTCATGACAAGTAGGAATATTTGAAATTAAAATGTTGGTGCCCAAAATAAGGTTTTATTGGAACATAATTATGTTCATTCATGTATATATGTTTATGCCTGCTCTTCTGCTACAGTGGCAGAGTTGAGTACTTAACAACAGAGATAACAGACATATAACATTGCAGAAAGCTAAGTACAAAGTTACAGAAGATTTGTTGCCAATGAAAAGTATAGACAGGAACTCAAGGAGAATCTTCCTAAACAAGGGCAACTGTTTCATGGAGAAAGGAAAGTTGAGCTGATGCCTGAAACTGGGCAGATAGCAGCACAGTGGTCATCAATCACTAGGAGGAACGTGTTACAGTGAAAATGCCCAGTCATCACACCCAGAAATTACTTTTCAGTAGGTCTTAAGGGCAGCCTATGAATCTACATGTTTTGTAAATCTCTCAAGTGATTCTGATGCAAGAGGAACCTCGGCTATATCAGAAGATGAAAGTATAAAAAAAAAGCAGCAAAATAAAAACAGGCAGATTCCAGCTGTGATGAACCAAGTAAGATGACTGTTAAAGTTGAGCATGGGGTTGGGGATTTAGCTCAGTGGTAGAGCAGCTGCCTACCAAGTTCAAGGCCCTGAGTTTGATCCCCAGCACCCCCCACCCCCCCAAAAAAAGTAGAGCCAGAACACACAAGGCTTGAAGACTTGAATTTGAGGTTACCCAAAATTAAAAATATAACTCCCCAATGGTGTGTGTGCAGGGGGCAGAAACAGAGAAAGACATGAATAATTGCTGGGATCTTCTCAGTTACATTGATAACCCCATTAAAAATGTGTTATGAACATGTACCAACTCCAGAGAAGGAATGTAAACATTATACACTCAAACATATACATACAAAAAAAGGAAGCTGATCAAGAGATGAGGGGGATAAAAACAGAAAATAAGATATGTTATGTACATGTACCAACTTCCCACAAAGAATGTAAACATTATGTACTACGCATACGTACTAATAAGTTAATGTTTAAAAAAAAGTAACAACAATCATCCTATCCCCACTATAACCTGGAACTACACTGGAAGAGTAAGGAACTATGGTGTAATGCTCTTGTTATTTGGCACAGGAATTTGAAAAATCTTAACTGAATACAATCTTTCTTTTAAACCACTCCAACACCCACCAACTTTTTATTCAAATACAACACAAATACCAAACAATGTAATGAACAGTATACATCTCAGTGATTTATCATCAGGCAAATACAACCATCTACATCAATACCTCAATTCACAAATGTTTCTGTTTATAAACAATTCGATTCACGAACAAAAGCATTGGCAAAATTTTGCTTCCATTTACGAACTCCACATTGGGTGACAAACACAACCATGGCCATCTTCCCCACACAAACACAAACGCAGCCATCTTCCCCAAAATAATAAAACAAGTTCATAAACCAAGATACCACTGTAATGACCAGTCAGGACATGAGGGTCATGAAAAGAATAGCAACAACACACACTCTAGAGGCTTCTTCTTTTCAAGATTCCCCTTAAAAAGTCCAAATATTTCAAAGACACTCAAATGACAGCAGTGTAATACTGGTCTCTTTTGATCAGAGAAAAAACAAAACATCCAAAGTCTACCCCAAATGCCAAACATTTTCTAACAAGTTTTAAAACTATTGATTATAATCACATCTAAATTTTAAAAATAGTAGTATTTATTCAATCTACAGTGCCTTAGTGCACTTGGATTGCTGGTTCTTATGATCACATCAAAGTCGCATAAGACTATACAAAATCCTACTTTGTAGTATGGGGAAGGGAAAATTTGCCAAATGAAGCAGTTTTTTTCTTTAACAGCAAATCTGAGGGAGAAAAATGAAAGTAGAATAAAATTACCTTTATTACGAAGGGTTTCAAGCTGGGCATGGTGGGACATGCTCGTAATCCCTGCTCCTAGGGAGGCTGAAGGAGGAAGACTGCAAGTTCCAGGCGACCTGGGCAACTTACTTAGCTAGACCCTGAAAATGTCGTAAGTCAAAACGCATTTACCTAACCTACCACTCATCATAGCTTATATGAGACTGTATCAGCTGCTTACTCTCATGGTCCTCTGGTTGTTAGGGAACTGCATTCACTATAGCTGTCCAGCACTGAGACAGTCCCACATATTGGTAGCATAAAAGATAAAAATTCAAAATAGCACTGAGGTAGGAGTAGGACCTGGGCATTAGATCCAAGCACTGTCTCTCAGGACCCAGATGTAGAAGTTCTCATGGGGAAAGTTCCCTCGAGTACTTAAACAAACAAGACAAATAGAGGCAGTGCCACAAGGTCACTCTTCTCTCTCGGGACCTGTATGACTGGCAGCATCTCTGTCACGCAGCTTACCTGGCACAATGGTGCCCTCGGTGCAGCTCGGCACCGGCCTGGCCTGCACCCTCTTCTACCCAGCACTGCTCTACACCACACTACACCGCATCGATGGGTAAGCTGGCCCAAGATGAGAATGTGCAGTTTCTCCCTCTGTTTGCCATTTAAATAAATTTTGACACCGTTGCTGGCCTCATCCAATTCTTTGTTTGAGGAGAGAAGGACCTGGAACTCAGAATACAGTCAGCGATAACAGCACCGTGCACATATTTGTGTGTATGTGGTTGGTGCTGGGTACCAAACCCAGGGCCTCGTGCATACTCGGCAAGTGCTCTAGGGATTTTGAACCACCACAGGATCTAAAAATCTTACATTAAATCATTATCAGCTGGGGACTGTACTTGCTCTCTCCACACATTTTTATTCATTCCCAAGGTTTCAGTCATCATTCCATAGCCAGGCCATCTCTCTTTTCTAACAGAGCTTCACATTTAATAATATGAATGAAGACCTTCCTATGTTAAAGTCTCAGCTCAGCTACAAGACATCTGAAGCCTAGCGTTTCACTTCCACAGCAATGTGCAGAAATCAGGGCCTAATCTTGGATTCCGTCCTTTTCCCTCATTCAATTACCATATTTTTCAATTTATTTTCCAAATATCTTGATTCTTAGTGTTTCTCTATTCTTCCTGCTTCTACTCTAATTTAGGGTATCTTTATTCTCACTTCTATTTGTGGAGAAAGTCTCCAAATCTCTAGTCACAACTGAAACCACCAATCCATTTGTCTCACTGCAGGAAACAAGAACGATTTTCTGAATTGTAAATCTGAAAGTTTCACTTTCTTGCTTAAAAACCTATTGCCTCAGGACCTGAACTGATTCTTGAAGTCCTCTCCTGACCTTCCTCAATTTATAGAGGATACTTATATCCTCCACAGAAGTACTTTCAATTCCTCAAGGCAAAATGCTCTGATCTCCAAATATTCTTCTCCTTCTCAGCCCCGAGGTCAGTGGTGGCCAAACCTATGGCACTTGTGTTTTTAAGACAAAAGATGTTAATATATGGGTTATATTTTCTAAACTAAAATCTCAGTATTCAAGTTTAATTCCAGTGTTGACACTTTGCATAAATGAGTTTGGGGTTGCAGTCTGGGCACTGATCTCTAAAAGATTTGCCATCATTGCCCTAAGCAAACACTCTGCTGGATATTTACTGGCTAAGGTCTATTTACTTCATTCATTTTTAAAGTTTTGGTTAAAATGTATTTCCTCTGGGAAGTCATCCTTGACTGAACACCTTCTCACAGTTGAAACCAAGTGTGCTGTAACACACATTATTGTAATTGCTTATGAACTAGCCTGTGTTCCCATTATACACTCAAGATAGGTTCCTCAGGCAGGATCTTTGTTTGCCTTATGCCTTGCTACACCATACAAGCCCAGCAGTATTTTGCATGATAGTAAGTCTTAAGGAATGGATTTAAATTTGTAAAGTAATTCCTGAGGCTACAAATGACAGAAATATTTAAACTATTATTAATCAGAACGTCATGAAAATCTGGTAACAACCAAAATTAAATCATAGTTTGAACTGTCTAAAAATCCATACAAGTGTAGTACTAACCTAAGAAAAAACAGTTCCAAAATCGAACAGAAAGAAGGAAAGGGATAAAAACAGAGCCTAATTTACTTAAGAGTTGCATATTAATTTGTATTAAAAATCACAAGGGTGGAGTTGGGATTTAGCTCAGTGGTAAAGCGCTTGACCTGAATTTGATCCCCAGCACAACCTCCCCCTCAAAATCTCGAGGGTACAGTGAGAGAAAAATGGAAGCACCTTTAACCATTTTCTTCATTAAAAGAGAGAAATAAAGATGTATTTCAAGTAGGTAGAATATTTATTTTACAAATGCCAGTGGAAGATAGATTCCTATGTTATATCGTAATTTTTTAAAAATCCAGGCATATTATACTTAGAAGAGATTATTAAAAATAAGAACCAGAAACTGTAACTATTTGGATGAAAAATGCCTTCCTAAGTATGATAGCATACTTAGGAAAGACAAAAGAAAGAGATTAGTTCATAAAAGATCAAAATTTTCACATGGCAAAACCAGTAATGAAATTAAAAAAAACTACAAATGGAAAATAATTGAAAAACAAAAGTCAAATTCTATACGTCCTTTCTGGGGGCAGCACTGCAAACCAAACTCAACGCCTCATGCATGCTAAGCAGATGCTCTACCACTAAGCTACACAAAGCACAAATTCTATACATTTTCTAAAGCCATAAGAGGAAAAAACCTAACACGAAAAACAGTCAAAGGGCATGAATAAGCAAGTTGTTGAATTAGAAATATGAATGACCAACAAGCCTATTTTTAAAGAAAATTTCAGTCACATCAACACAAAACATGATTTGCTTTGAAGTTAGTAAACAAATACCCAGCAGAAGGGCCTTTCTTCTTCCACCCTCATTCTCTCCCACCCAAAAAAACCCCGTGTTGACAGGACCAGCGATAAACAGGTACTCAATTACATTGATACACTGTTAGTAGGGCTGTAAAATGCAAAATACATTGTTAAAAACATGGGTTTCTGGGGGCTTATTGTATTTTCTATAATCTTCTTATGCATATTTTTTATAATACGAAAAATAATGTAATAAAGCTGATAGTTCTTCCAGAATAAATCTAAAACAGTAAATCTACTTAGCTTCAGAATAAAAACTGTGGTTATAGTAGCTTATAATTCCGGTAATCTATATTTTTATATAGATTTTTCTCTCAAGAAATATGGAAAAACAGCTTATAAAATTTTAATATTTAAAACCAAGATGTATCATGTACAGGTACAAAATAACCATGTTGATTATGATCATTATGTATACAATGTACCAATACATATTCTTGGTTAAAAAAAAAAATTTAATATTTGACTGTGTGTGTGTGTGTGTGTGTGTGTGTACAGGGAGAATTTTACTAACTGCTTAGCAAATAAAAGGGGAAAGAAGTTGGTTTCAGACATTTTCACACATAAAGGCAATTATGGCCTAACCTTTTATCTAAAAAGTACTCAGCTTTTCCCTCCAAAATTTGCTTTCATTTCTGTAAAATATGTAAGTGGACAACATCAAAAACAATCATCCTCTGAGCAAGGTCCTGGGTTCAACCCCTAGCATCCACGGGGAGAAGTATCACCCCTCATGGGGAAGATGAAGACTCAACCTATACAGGAGTCAGGACTAGACTCAGCCTTCTACAACCCAACTAAACATAATTAAAAAGATCTCTGTGGGAGAAACCCTGGCATTTATACACAAATACCGACGAGCAAATACAAGTATGTATTTTAAATATATACTTAGAATACTTAAAGGCTGCAAGAGTATTATTTAAAAATTAATCACTTTTGTGACAGATATGGCCTATATGTTTCTCTTACTAAAACCCAAATATAAATTCTTACTTCATAATCTGGTCCTCCAAAGTGGGATTTTTTCTTAAGTTCTGTCATTGCATTTTTGTACGCTTCCTCTATTCTTCTCTTCTTCTCAATTTCCTATTTTAAAAAAAATGAAGAAAAATTTATCACTTGAAGTGGGTATTTTAATTACAACAAAGTGGATTTCCTTTGCATTTTGGCAACTTTTTATAATTTCTTCAAAAATAACTCCATTCCTGTGAAAAATAAGATTATTAATATTATAGGCAACGAAGTAAGGTAGAAATATTATAGGCAGTCAGACAGGGCTGGGCCCTCAATGGAGTCAATACACAGGACAACTATGGCTGGAGGCGCATCCATTGAAGGTCAGGTCTCAAGATAAGGATGGAAAGACCAGAGCCACACCCCTGGCTGAGGGATAAACAATGAACTGAAGATTACATCTGTTAAA
>PVJO010022860.1:0-27068 GCA_004026905.1 Hystrix cristata | reverse complement strand
AAATCATTATACCGCAGGGATATATGCACACCCATGTTTACAGCAGCACAGTTTGTAATAGCTAAATCGTGGAAGCAGCCCAAATGCCCATCAACAGCAGAATGGATTAAGAAAATGTGGTATTTTTATACAATGGAGTACTACTCTGCCATAAAGAATGATAAGCTTGAGATATTCCTAGGTAAATGGATGCATCTTGGGACCATACTCCTAAGTGAAATAAATTGGACACACATGTTTAAATACCGCATAGTTTCTCTGGTGTAAGAAACTGAAGTGTAAATAAAGACTAAAATGTATTATATTGGGAAAGGGAAGAAAATGTCCAAATGGGAAAGGGAATAAGGGAGGGGGAAAAGAACAGAGGGACAAGAGAAATAAGAAATGGAAGGAAAAAATGGAAACAAAGCTTTTGTAAATAGGGAGGGAGAAGGGGGTGAGGGGAGGGGAACGGGAAAAAAAAGAAGCAACAAGGTATATCATGTACAGGTACAAATCCCCTATGATGAATGTTATCAGTATGTACAACGAAAATGTACCATTAAAATAAAATAAAAAATAAAAAATTTAAAAATTTAAAAAAAAAAGAAACTCTCAGCTCACACAGGAAAAGACAATCAACAGACACTAACACCAAAATGACACAGATGTTGGAATCATCAAAAGACTTCAGAGTAATTATTACAAAAAAAACCCAACCAAGTGCAAACACTCTTGAAACGAGACAAGAAGGGCTTATTAACAAAGATTTAGAAAATACAGTAATCAAAATAAAAAATTTCCTTGGGCTCAGAAAAGCAGAGTGAAAACGGCAATACAAAAAGTCAGTGAAGATCCATCTACAGAACAGAAAAAAGATTTTAAAGAACAGAGCCTCAGGAACCTGCAGGAAGACAAAAGATCTAACATTACATCATCAGAAAGCAAACAAGAAAGAAGGTGGGTTAGCTGAAATATCTGAATAATATCTCCCAAGTCTGTCAGTGATAAAAACCTACAGATTCAAGAAACTCAGTGTATTCAAAAAGAAGAACTCTTACCCAAACATTGCAGTCAAACTGCTGAAACCTAAAAACAAAAAACCTTGGAAGCAGCCAGAGAAAGCGGTTCCAATGGCTGCAGATTCCTCAAAAGAAACCATGACATCCAGAAAGAAGTGGCACAACATTTTTCTTTCTTTCTTTCTTTCTTTTCTTTTTTTTTTTTTTTGGTGCTGGGGATCGAACTCAGGGCCTTGTGCTTGGAAGGCAAGCATTCTAACCACTGAGCTAAATCCCCAGCCCCAACATTTTTCAAGTTATAAAAAAGAATGCTATTCCCAGAATTCTATACCCAGTGCAAATATCCTTCAGCAATAAAGATGAAATAATGGCAATGCTAGGGGAAGGAAAACAAAACTCTCAGATGAATGTGCTGCTGGCAGACCTGCTCTAAAACTATTGCTAAAGTCAATTCTTCAGGTGAAAGAAGGAAACCCAAAGCATCCAGAGCACAGGAGGTGCAGATCCACACAGGTTCTGACAGCCATCTTGGCCCAGTGTGCTTCTGCCCTTCACCTTTCACAGGCACTGCCCCCTAATAAACCTCCAGCACTTACATCTTTAAAAGTATACACAGTCAATTAGACAAAATCATTTAGAGGTAACTGAAACAACAATCCAGTCAACGCAGTATAGGTTAATCAATATGGGACTGTTTTGTAGGACATATGAGAACAGGGGTAACCTCCAACACCAACTGGAAACAACCAACTATTTATAGTAACCACATCAGAGGAAAAAATTAAGCACGATTTTCTACTCCAGAAAGTAGTACCAATCCTATTTTAGACATCCAACCAGTAGCCTAAACATACAAGATTTGGAGTCATTTAGACAAAACAAAGTATTTTTTAAATCCCATTTCTTTTTATCATAGACGTTCTGTCCTGGAGACTGAACCAGGGGCCTTGCATATACTGAACAGACAGTTCCCTAACACTGGAGAACCACAACTGCTTATTTAAGGTTCTCAAGTTTCATTTCCGCTTATCAGATTCTGCCTGTTGAGACGTAGTTTTATAACATTTTATTGATACTTCTAAGCAAGTTATTTCTCTTTGTCTATGGCAGCTGGAACATTGGAGTGGTCTATTTTTTCTCTTCTGGACTAAAGCAGAAGCCCAAAAGATAATAGATGTTATACTGTCACATTTTATTCCACAAAGAGCCATCCACATGAATAAAGGGATGGGTATGTGAAGATGGCAGAATGTATTACAAACTCAGGAATCTGCTTATTACTCGCGATGTCTAAGTGCACGTTATAGCCAAGAATCACTGAGGCTAATTAAGACAGGTTCCTTACTGATCTGTTGATGTCACTCAACCCAAACACAAACTCCAGGTTTCTACAGATCTGTTTAATAGTTATTCTCCAATCCCACCAACCCCCAACAAACAGATCAGGTACCTATTCCACAGGAAAATATGAAACAAAAGATACATTTCCAAAGACAATTTTACTTGGCATTATACATCAAGTCAGAACTTAATAAGCAAAAAACAAAACAAAGGGGGGAAGGAGTTGAGATTTAGCTTAGTGGTAGAGCGCTTGCCTAGCAAGCACAAGGCCCTGAGTTTGATCCCCAGCACCACCCCCACAAAAAGAATTTAATAAACCAGGAGTGGTAGCAAACACCCATAATCCCAGCACTCTGCAAGGCTGAGGTAAGAGATCACAAGTTCAAACCCAGCCTGGGCAACTTAGCTACTTAGCCGGATCCTGTCTCAAAATAAAAAATAAAAAGGGCTAGAGATGTAGCTCAGTGTGAAGGCCCTGGGTTTAACCTCCTGTACTGAAAAGAAAAAAAAAGTAGATGTTGACCACCTAGAAAATGTTAAAGAGTCTAACATTTAAACTCTATCCTTTGGCCTTGTTATAAAGTTTACAACTCTTTCATATACCTTTATATCCTTAAAAGCTTACTATGGTGCCTACTGCATACATGGGTAAGAAAATTCAAGTATCTCCTACACTCAGAACATTTCTAACTATATTCATGCCCTAAAACTTATTTGCCAGTCTTGAGAAACAAACAAGGGTGAAGGAACAATGCAATTTTCTGAGCTTCCTTGTACCACTCTGATTTTCCAGTTTAAACGACTGAGGTGGATATGAAAACTTTTTGCAATAGTTTTTACTCCAGTCGCAGATAGTAAAAATTGCAGGTTGGATTATAAGGAGAGGCTCAGGGAATGGGACACACTGTTAAACTCCTTTGTTCTAACTGCAGGTCCTTACACACTGTTGCATCAGTTGCAGCTTCTGTTGCTAGGTGACCAAACTCATTTGCATAGCACTGCACACCAGCCAAGAGGCAGCTGATAAAGAGAAATATCTGACTATTATTAGCATCTTTGACTTTACTATAATTCTTCCTTTCATACTTTTAAAGCAAAGAAAAACCTGGCACAATGTTCTTAAATGAGAAGGAAAGATTCAAACGAACCAAAAGCTAAAACAACAAATACATTCAAGGGTGTGTTCACCTGGAGAGGATGTTATGGCTTGGAAAGAGAACTCCACAATATATTAGGTCTTGAGGCTGAGGATGAGAGGAAGTCACAGAGCACCTGACCTCTCTGCCCAAATCATGAACATGCTTACAAATCAATCAGGCTGTAGGATTTGCTCTCACTGTTCACTACCAAAAACCAATCTCTTTCTCAAATATATAAATTTATAAATATTGAGCAGTTAACAGTGACATGGTAAAACTATTTAATTCCTAAGTACAAATTTTCTTAATGGTGTTAATATATTTTTTCCAACTTTCCCACCTACTCCGAAGAAAAAATTGTGCACGAATTTAACAATATACTATTATTATGACTGAGAATCAGTTTTCCTTCCTAGCAACTAGTTAATCTGGTTTAGCAACAAGAGATAGATAGCCTGTTAAGGACCTTCCCAGAGTAAGAAGACCTGGTAAAGTTCCCCACAAACATGGAAAAGACAGCTACTTTGCATTCAACCCACAAAAGACTAATATTCAGAATTTGTAAATGAATACAATCTATCAGTAAGAAAGACAACCAAACAGAAAAAAAAAATGGGTAAATTCATAAAACTCATGAAAGGGAGCAATCCTAAGGGTCAAACATGAGAAGATATTCAAGCTCAAAGATCACTGAACAAAGGCAAAATTAGTACAACTAGATACTAAGTCATACCCATCTGATTAATTTTAAAAGATTTTTAAAATCTGATGATCCCACATGCAGGTGAGTAATGAGGAAACAGGAAACTGTCATACATGTCCAGTAAATTACACTCAATTTACAGGTTTGGCTGTAAATTGGAACCAACTCTCTAGGGAAAAACTGGACAATGCCTAATAAAGCAGATAGTGATGCACACAGCCCATGATGAAATAATCTACATGTAGGCATTTATCAGAAAGCAATGCTTTACGAACTACAAGTGAAGAAATAAATCTAGTTGTGTTGCATAATCAGCTTGTCTGTCTGAGTCAGGCCTCACTCTGTAGCTCGGGGTGGCCTGGAACTGGTAGCGATCCTGTCTCAGCCTCCCCAGTATGTGCGCCACCAGGCCTGGCATAATCAGCATCTTGAAGATCCATCTTTCTTTAGATGACAACACCCCATTTCTGGACACTGACAGTCTCCTCTGTACAATACTCATGTCTCTAGTTTGCTTTCAAAGTCAAGAGACAGGTAGATTCACACTGATCCATCCTCACTTGGTAAGCAAAGGGAACAACGTGCCAAACCACTCTGCAGAGCTTTCATGTGCCGTGCAATGCTCCAGAACCTCAGCACGGTCACACTCGTGTATCCCTGTGCCCCGCTGTTACCTGACATAACCTTTCTGCTCTGGTCAATCTATCCCCTGTGCTGCCTCCTTGTCAGACAGATCAGAAAAATGTATGAGTGACAACTAACCTCCCTCCCCAAGCATACATCTCTTACCATCCTAGAAGTAAAGGAGAAAAACTCACACACACAACAGGTACCCTCAGGGCACCAAGGACTATTTTTCTCTTGAGGAACCCCAGCTAAGAAAGATTCCTGTTTTAAAGTGTGGATTCATTTGTTTTTCCACTTGCTCTGAGCTCTGTGACCTCAGGCTGGTGACTCCATCATAGTTTTCACATCTGTATCCAGGGACAATAACCCCTACCCTACAAAGTGTCAATGAAGATTAAGTTAAATAACCTACATAAACCCTTTACCAGTATCCATCCCACAATACCCAAAAGCCAGCGCTTGCTACGTAATCTTCTGATGCTACAGTTGGAAGAATGAGAAGAATCTTCATTACAAAATAAGTAATAGAAAGTGCACTAATGGAAGTAATAACAAATTCATTAATTTAAAATCATTTAAAACAAAAGAAAAGAAAGTATTTTAAAAGCCAAGGTTGGTGGCACAAGCCTATAATCTCAGCACTTGGGAGGCAGGAGGATTGCTGTGGGTTTGCCGTCAGCCCAGGCTCCAGAGCAAGACCCTGTCGCAAAAACAAAACCAAAACAAAAAAAATCTAAAACTATCTAACTATAATTCCAGACTGGATTAATTTGCACATCTTAATAAGTAGGTCTTCTCTCTCTCTCAGCCTAACTTGACTTGGATGCTACACCAAGCACAATATCCCAGCTTCATGCTCGGACAAGAGTGGATCTTCCGGGTCCAGTGGGACTCTCTGAACCTGCATCCTAGTATCAGACCTGGCTGCAAAGCTCCAGGCTCTCCTGTGGCCTGAACTGTAATTCAACAAATAAGCATTATCAGCTAAATCACATAGCTTCTTTCTGTTTGGAACAAGAGTAATAAGAAAGGTTGGGGATTTAGCTCACTGGTTAAGAGTGCTTGCCTACAAACACAAGGCCCTGAGTTCGATCTCCAGCACCAAAAAAAAGAGTAATAAGAAAAACCCAGGGGGCTGGGGATTTATCTTAGTGGTTAGAGTGCCTGCCTCACAAGCACAAGGCCCTGAGTTTGATCCCCAGCACAAAAAAACAAACAAATAAATAAATAAATAAATAAATGCAAATTTCTTCCACCTTGACCATGAAGATACAGTATTTTATTACATGCTTGTAGAAGTTTAGACACTGTCTACTGCATTTTCTTGAATTACTCTCTAGTTATTGGAGGGGTAGTCTGAAATGTTTGTTTTATTCTTAGGGAACACATTCTTGGCTTTTTACTATTTCTTTTTTATAACTGTGTTAGCTACATATTCCTTTTCATTATTCTAAAAAATCACACTCAAAATATACATCAAAGTCTTTTAGAACTTAAGTTTAGGGCTTTTTCTTCTGAATCTCAGTGAATTATCTAGACTTTTCTATTCTTTCCCTTCCTTAACACTAAGATTCCTCTACTATATGAGGACGTACTCATTGTACAGCAGAATTTTAGAGGTAGTAGCTGGGCGTGGTGGCGCACACCTGGAATCCCTGCACTCTGGGGGCTAAGGCAGAAAGGTCACAAGTTTGAGCTCAGCCTGGCAACTCAGTGAGACAGTCTTCAAAAAATAAATACATTAAATTAAAAAGGGCTGGGGATGTAGCTGAGCACAAAGGCCTGGGTTCAATCCCCATTACTGAAAAAAAATTTCTTTTAAACCAGTATGTATCTAACTTTACCTACTCCGTCTACATTTCTGTGTAAAACTTCATCTTCCCCTGTTCACTTTCTCTCCTCCTGTATCCGGTCACATCTACAGACAGGCAGTTTCTGAGTACTCACTCCGAACTGTCTCAAAATACTCAACTCCGACTCGGCTCATTCTTTAATGCCATCAGCATTTTGCTTCATCAATGTAGCCGCTCCACCTAGTGCCTGATCAGTTTACAGACAAAGTTAAATTTAAGGATCATCTCCCTCCTTCAACACGATCAGCCCCACCATGTATAAGAGCATTTAAAAACAGACTACTTCATGAAAACATTTCCAAATCCTGATCCACCACTTCCCAGCTACATACCTGGTATAGGTAAACGCACTTAATATCCTTGTGCCTCAGTTTCCTCATACGTCAAATGGGAATAATGTACAAGCATCATGGGATGTAGGTGCATGTAAAGCATTCAGTCCAGTATCCAGAACATGACTATTCTCTCCCTACCCAACTACTCCTTATTTTCATCCTATTTAATGAAGTCAAACTAATCCTCAACTACTTTCTTCATTTACTGTTTTCCTCTAGTCTCCTGTTGGATCAAATCCACACACCCCAGGCCTTCCGCCATTTGTCTTTCCTCAACCTGACCTTTCCCCACTCCCAAGAGGAGCAGCCACCCAATTCGAGTCAATCCTGAGTCTTTAACAGAAGTCAAGCAGGAGCCCCCAGCCCCTTCCCTTGTCCCACAGAACGCCACATTGCTCTCTGCTCTAAATCATACCCACCCTCGAATCATATTTGAGATACAAATGCTACAAACCTCAGGTAAGAGCAGTTATCTGTCCTTTACAATCCCATGCAAACTTACTTTATTATCTCAGAATCGTTCCAGTTATTTCATCTGTACACAAAGCACTTGTACATGACCAAACTAGTCTGCAATCCTAAAGGTCACGTACTATGTTTTTGTTTTTTGTTTTTTTGTTTTTTGGTGCTGGTGATCAAACTCAGGGTCTGTGCTTGCTAGGCAAGCGCTCTACCACTTGAGCTAAATCCCCAGCCCACGTACTATGTTTTTAGCTTCTAACTACACTGCAACAGATTTGAGATACTTTAAAATCTTAGTAGTATTTATTTCGACACATACACACACCTGGAAAGTCTAAAGCAGTAATCATTTTTATTGATTTTCTTACTTAAGAGGTAAATTTAAGGTGGAGATTTAGCTCAGTGGAGAATGCTTGCCTAACAAGCACAAAGACCTGAATTCGTGATCCCCAGCACCAAAAAAAAAAAAAAAAAAAAAAAAAAAAAAAAAAAAAAAGACAAAGATTCCTATCATAGATTTTTTTTTTTTTTTTTGAGACAGGGTTTTACTAAGTAGTCCAGGCTGGCCTTGAACTCACTATGTAGCCCAGACTGATCCCAAGCTCTCAGTGATCTTCCTGCCTCAGCCTCCTGAATGATGGGATGACAGGCATGTGCTACCATGCCCAGCTACTTGTCAAAGAATCTTAAGAGTTGATATTCTTTAGTTAAAAGAGACATCATATTACAGCTACCTTAAAATAGTTAACACATTAGTATGATCCTGCCAGCTTGAACCACTAGTGGTACATGCATGACTGTCCCATGGAGGACTGTACCACTTGAATCACCAATGGCACAAGCCACACAATGGGACAGTCATGCATGTAGCACCAGTGGCTCAAGTCGCCTGGCAGCAAGACATACAAATTCTAGCCCCGACTGGAATGTGTTAAAGCAGAAATCTGTAACTTTGTATTTTGGCTTTTAATTATTATGAATATAGAAAGTGTCTTAGCTAATACCACAAACTTTTCTGCTTACATTTTTAGAGAATAACTAAAGAACTTTAATACACAAGTCTTAAAACCTTAAAGAAAAAAACCACTTACCATGTAAAAAATTTACTAACGTTTCTTACTCAAAATCAACCTGCTCATTAAAACGCCCTTAACACACTGAAATATACTCTACAAGTAACAGAAGTTTTTGGAGTAAAAGTTGTTTTTTTGGTTTTTTTTTTTTTTTTTTGGAGCTAGGGATAGCCCTCGGAGTGAAAGATTTTAACCTCAGCTGAACCCCTTACTGTATCTCTGCACTTCAGCTCCCTAAATCAATTTCCATGTTCTTGCCTATAGGATAAGGATAAAAATACCCATACCTCAGCTTTCTGAGAGAGAAGTGAGGGTAAACATAAAGGTCACTTACAAACTGGAATGGCCTATGCCATATTTACACGTATTTGTGTAATAATGGACACGTATAATGACTACTCAAGTGGTCCTTTCGTTGTGGGACAGCTGAGACAGGTCTCACTATGTCGTCCAGCCTGGTCTCAAACTCACAGCAATCCTGTCTCACACCCAGAGTGCTAAGAGTACAGATATGCACCACCATAACAGCTATCAACTGGTCCTTTCTTAACCTTCCTTTGCTCTTCGGAAGGGCCACATTTTTTTCCTCATATGTTGTTCCAAGTCCCTACTCTTTGACTCTGCAGAAATTAAATACTCATAGCTTCCTGGTCACAGGCAGGGTTTAACAGTCTAATTATAACTTTAGACTGGCTATTGTCAATGTACTTAAAAAACAAAACCAAAGAAACACTGCTCATAAAAGGGCGACTGGCTTCCCCGACTGTCACCCTGCGAGGACAGAAGTGTGTGTCCATCAAGTGGCACTCACAAGCTGCTAGACAGCATTCCACGCTATTACACAGTTCTCTTTGTTGTGGTACCTACAGACTTTGTGCCACAATGCCATCAGTCTTATGCTGTTTGCTCAACACCAATTCATGAGTTCACCCAGCTTTACAACAAACTCTCTAGAGCTTGCACAATTTACCAGGTTCAAATTAAGAGTGGAGGACTTAAGTCAACAGAGTCTACAGAGAATCCTTCATGTCCATGAGGACCCTGTTGACAATGCCCCCAAGAACGGGGAGAAAGTGAACTGAGAGATGTTAGAGAACTGGGCTGAAAGATCCAGGCTTTCCTCCGTGGCTCTGAACTATAACCCAACACACACTTATCAGTATCAGATAAATAATACAGTTTCACATGATGGATGAGAAGAACCCAGGTCACCTAGAATCTTAAGAGTAAGAACAAATTTTAAAATAAGGAACATTCACCTCAAATAGTCCACCCCCTCAAAAAAAAGTCAGAATGCAGATTATTCACTATAAATGTACTCTCTTGATAGCCAAAAGAGATAGTTCCATTTTTGGTACCAAGTACGTCTAAATGCTTTGCCTCAAAGATCAGTCAAAACACCTGGCGACTCGTAGGAAGACTAATGAAGACCTGCTGGGTCTGAAGAAGACATGCTCAGCAAGTCACCAATGTGGAGGATTGAGGAAAAGAGGGTTTTGACAATACTTGTGATACGACAAAGACATTAGCTAGGAAATAGGGGGCAACAGTCACACTCTACCTGTGGCAGCATGCACAGCTGGTGAGTTATTCGCCCAGCTCCTCCTGACCGAGGTGTTCTGCAGACCACACCCTTGAGGTCTGCTTACTGAGAGTGTCCCCACCTACTCAAAAACTCTGGGTCCTCTCCTAGATACATTCCCTGATTGGTGCCCTTGGAAGCCCTGCCTTCCCGCAGGCACAGCGACCTCCGATTCTGCTGTCCAGATGATGACCCCTGCCATAATTACAAGCAGCCAGCCTGGTGGTCGAGCAGATACCCCCAGGAACCTACTGTGAGCTATCAGAATCACCAGATGCCTTGATCACATTCCGCCACCAAAATCTGAAAGACGCTTCTTAAATACCACCAGTAATTACTACCCCAGAGAACTGAGGCTTCCTTGGCCACAAGTAATTTAAGACCATCTCTAAAGGGCCCCGCCACTATTCCCATGGTCCTTGAGCTAATTCACACCAAGAGTCCTTGCAGGCACTAAATGAAGGTTTCCAAAACCATAGTCCTGCATGGGTCCCATCCCTAACTTCCAAACCGTGCTTGCTGCCTTGGAGGTACCAAACAGGCTTCCCAACCGCAAAGTTGTCACTGCCTTCTTCTCTGCTTTCCTGGCGATCGCCACCTCGGACCTGACAACTCGGCTAGAACCCAACCACTGTCAACACCACTCTGACCTCTTCTGCTGTGCCAAAGCCTGCAGACCACTATGGGAGTGGGGAGAGCGCACTGAAATGCCGCCAACACTTCCATAAGCCGTGGCCAAACAAGTCCCCAGAGCCCCTGCCACTAGAGCCCAGTCCTAACACACCTGCCAGTGAACGGCACCTCCTTAGAAGCAGTTCTGCCTTAGCTTCAAGCCCAGCCTTCTATGGCTACAGCACTGCTCTCTAAGGTAATTTCCAACAGCTGGACCAATCCATGAGTTAGACTCACTCCTGTGACTCAAGGACCTTCTATTATGTTACAACCAACACTGTGTACATAAGGATGAGGCAAGTCACTGGACTACACATTTAGAAATGCCTTTGCTACGAAGAGTTCTCCTCAGACATTCGTCCTGCCCTCCCAGAAGTTTACTACGTGTGAACAGAAATGCCCATGACCAGTCACAATCTCCCCAAAGGCTGAGGCAGTCAGTGTTAGCAGATGGCAACTCTGGGCTAACCCTCTCAGGTCCCATGAGGACAATGAACCTCATGAGCAAAACTGGCCCAGTGCTAAAAACTCTGTTTATGAGCCAACCACTGTATCAAAAATTGCTTACTCAAGAAATATCACACACACACACAAACAAAAGGAACCAGCTTTGCTGGCAACCAACCAACTCACTCACACAGAAGGCAACACTGAAGAAAAGGAGCCAGTGTGCCCACAGGAAGACAAGACTTAGGACAAGGCAGGAGAGCCAGAGAGATGCAAGGGTGTTATTCCAATCAGCCCTTGACAGACAGCCGCAGCCAGGGAGTTACTCAGGAAGAATGTTCCTCCCATAAACACACTCCACACGCGGGGTTAAAATTTCTCTGCAACTACATTCATCAGGGCTCTAGTCCTAAGCAAAGGGATAAGGACCAAAGCTACGTAAGGAGAGGTTTCTGGTTTTTTGTTTTTTAAATAAGAGCAGTAGAGAACTTTAATAACAATAACACAGGAAAACTAGAGGTATAAAAGTTATCAAAAGAAAAGATGAAAGGACTAGCAGAAAATAATTTGGAACAACTAATGTTACCAAAGCACTGACAGACGGAGGTGCTAAAAAAGCACAGAATGCTTCCTTCAATACTATACCTTATCGATGGCTTTTCCAACCCGAGAAACACTGCTGTGGATGTCCTTGTGGTCTGATGCCAATTTTTGAACGGTATCCTTTATTCTTTTACAGCACTGTGTCAGAACGAGTGAAAGTGTCCCTGATAATTCGGAGTCTTGGCCTATAAGAAAGAAGGAAGGAAAGGACTGGTTACTTACTAAAGATGGCAAGTTTCAAATAGATCCTCTGGAATATGAAAGATGCAAGAAAGTAGAAAGAAAAAAAAAAAACCCCAGTATCTGCTTTGAAGCAGATGGTCACATTCATAGATGTTATTTTTTTCAAGTGAATCCTAAGTATCTTCATATATTTTTGGAAATAAGAAAACTTTAGCATGAGATAAACTACTTTGTAATTTAAAAAACAGCACAAAGGGTGAATACTGTGAATTAATTTTCGGAAACTTACTAATCAACTCAGTTAAAATGTTTAAGTCATTCTCAAAACACTTTGTCTGTTGTCAAATTTCTGAAAGAGATGATTTAGTCTACATACTTTACATTCCTCATAAATAAATAATAGAAGAAAAACCAAGCAAACTCTTTTGGATACTATAGAAAAGAACACAGTCGGCCTGACACTGCGATCCTTCGAAAGCCCTGCACACAAAGCTGGCCACAGCTGGCCTCTGAACTTGGGAGTCCATGACAGTTCCAGCACTCCCGCTAACTCGTGGGAATGGCTCACTGTAGCCAGGTGTGGGCACACGCCTATAACCTCAGCACTCTGGGAGGCCGAGACAGGAAGGAGGATCACAAGTTCGAGCCCAAAGACCCTGTCTCAAAAACCTTGCGTCCAATCCCAGTTACCCCTCTCCACCAAAAATAAAGGCTGGCTCACGGTACCCTGTCTTGTGGTACAATGTGGCTCATATGGAACACTTGCCTTCCTTTCAACAATCTGAAACTCTAGCCTCAGCAGAGGGTGCCTGCACGACCAGCCCTCAATAAAAACCCTGGGCCATGAGCTTCCACTTGTCACGACTCGCTACTGGAAGAATTAAGCATGGCCGGGGCCCTCTACGGAAGAGAGCCCTCAGGACCTTTCTCCTGGTTTCCTCTGGACTTTGCCCGGTGACCCTTTCTCTTTGTACCCTTTTGCCACAATAAATCTTAGCCGCAAGCTGACAATATGCTGAGCTGCTAAGATCCCCTTGGTGACTTGCTGGGACCTGAGGGTCATCCTGGGACCCCCAACACATGATGAATCCACTTAAGGTCACTGCGGTTTACATCTTTTTTCCCTGTGCTACCTCTTTCAAAACTGTTCCTCTAGCAGGAAAAAAAAAATAAGGAGAGAACAAATCCAGTTCCAATATTTGACAATTACCTGCACCTTCATATCCCTACCAGCAAACCACAGGTTGGTTTTTCAAATCCTACTCAAAATTCAGAGCTGTTAAACCTGGCTCTTAAACCTGAATTTATATCTGGATCACCAGGAGACCTAGTAAAGTACCATACTTGGTAGTTGGACTCCCATCCCTGAAGTTTCTGATTCAATTGGTGGGGACTCGAGGATGTTCATTTAACAAATATGTACTATATGACAGGGACCTCAGTGAAACAGAACAGCCAAAAATTCCTGCCTTCTGGGATTTATAGCAGTGAAACAATTACTGAAAATCTCTTACATCTGATGACACCCAAAACACAACAAATAAACAAATTATGCAGTACGATAAAAGATAACGCAGGCTACTGGGGAAAAAACAGAAGAGGCTCGATGCTGTGGGTTCAACCAATTACCAAAAACAGGGTAGATGGACACAGAAGACCTCACGGAGCTGACATTTCAGTACAGACGTGAAAACAGCAAAGTAGCCACAGGCCACCTTGGGGGAAAGCACTCCAGGCAGAGGGACATGGACCCTGCTGCAGAAACATACCTAGACTATTCAAACCCTAAAGAGGCCAGCTGCCATGAATGAAGAAATTTCTGGCGAAAGAAACGGCAGGAGAGGAGGTCCAAGAGACAAGGAGTCCTAATTTTGTAGGGTCTTTAGGCATTGTAAAGACTTCTGCTTTTATGCAGAGTGAAAGGGAGACCCGCTGCAAGGTTCTGGGCACAGCAAGTACACAAAGTGACACAACATTTCAACACAGTCCCTCTGCGGTAGGAGGCAAGTACGGGAGCAGCTTGGCTGCGGGCTTCCTGCCTGCATGAGGGAAGAGAGGGACTCAAGTATGTCGCCAACCTTCGTAGCCTGAACCAACTACAAAGATTTTGAAATTGTTGACCATTAAGATGAAAAAGGCAGAGCAGGTCTGAGGGGCTAGGACAGACAAAAGGCTCAATTTGGGGTTTGTTAAACTTGAGATGTTGTTAAGTAGGCACCACAGAGCAAACGTGGGTGTCAGCTAAAGATACGAGGCTGGAGCTCCAGAGCAATGTCAATGCTAGAGACACAAATCTGAAGCCATGAGACTAAATGAAACGGCCAAGAGAAGTAGCGCAGATGCAGAAGCAGCGAAAGGCCGAGGTGAAGTGGAACAGGAAAGACTACTGAGCCGGGCGTGGTGGCGCATGCCTGTAATTCCAGCACTCGGGAGGTACAGACAGGAGGACCACCTGGGCTACACAGCGAGACCTTGCCTCCAAAACCAAAAGAAAGGACACCAAGGTGGTGGGCGGGAAAACCAACTGTGTTAAATGCACTGCTAAGTCAAGCAAGATATGAAGAGAAACCTAGCCACTGGACTAAAATGTGGGAATCATTGGTGACCATGATAAGAACAGTCTCGCTGAAGTTTCAAGAAAAGAAATCTTAAGAAGTTGGACATGTGGCCACATGTCTGTATTCCCAACTACTCAAGAGGCTGAGGCAGGAGAATCACTTGAGGCCAGGAGTTTGAGACCTACCGAGGTAACACAGCAAGACCCCTCTGAAAGAAAAGAAATCCCAGAAGGCTGTGGGGACTAGAAAGAGAGAATACAGTAAGTCTGGGCCAAGAACTACGGGGGAAAGTAAAAAGATAAGAAAACAGAAGGTGCTAGCCATAAGGTACCCCATCCAATATGGGGTGGCCAAAAAACAAACTGCCCTTATCTCTAAATACAATTGCACAAAGTTTATTTCAGATGTTTCTAATTTCTAACAACCTAATTTAGGCTAAAGGAAAATCTGGTTTGTTAAAGTTGTCTAATACATGTTTCGTACATCCAAGAACAAAAGACTCTGCTGTTTCAGTGGCTGTATCGGGCACGCTCCTGGTCTGCCTGCGCTAAGCTTTACCTAATCTCAGTGGCCTCGTCTCCTTATGAACCTCTCTGCCCAGACTTACTTCCAGCTCTGAATTCCTGGTAACTTCTGTTCTCTCCACAACCCCTCCGACACTTAATTATAGCATTCAACAATTTCGTGTACATATGCCGTCATCAGACTCAGCTAAACACGCGCCTCCGAGAGAAGACAAAAGTTGCTACTGCAAACCGCATACTCCAGTCTCACAGTACTAGAGCCTGCAAATATGCAAGGTACTTGATGGTAAATAAAGCAAGGAGAAAGAACAGTTAAAAAGAGGGCCATAGTCAACAAATGCTGCCACCTCCACAGGCAAAAGAATCAGACCACAGAAAGGAGCTCAAAATGGAGTAAGACTAAATGTAAGAGCTCAAGCTATCAGATTCTTGTAAGAAAATAGGCATATCCCGAGTCCTGGATTAGTTGATAGTTTCTTAAATATGACCTCACAAGCACCCAGAAAAAAATAAGTTGGACTTCATCAAAATTGAAAATGTGTGTGCTTCAAAAACAGTATCAAAAAAATAAAGAGACAATTCAGAGTATGGGAGAAAATGTTTACAAATCATACATCCAGAGTATATTCTCAGGCCACATGTGGTTGTACACACCTGTAATTCCGGTTATCCCAGAAGCTGAGGCAGGAGGACTGTAAATTTGAGACCAAAGTAGGCAACTCAAGACTATGTCTCAAAACAAAAAATATAAGGCCCTGGGGAGTTAGCTCTGCATTCCCTGGATTCAGTCCTCAGTACAGACAAAAGAATAAAATAAAAAATAAAAAAGGACTTACCACTCAACCTCAATAACATGACAGCTCAATCTAAAAACAGGCAAAGGAAGCCTGGCACAGTGGCACACGCCTGTAACGCCACCACTCGGGAACCTGAGCCAAGAGGAGCCAGGCTCAGGGCCTGCTGTGGCTACTGTACCACACCTAGACTCCATCTCAAAAATGAAACCACCTGGCTGTGGTCATGCCTGTAATCCCAGCACCGGAGAAACTGAGTCAGGACGACTGCAAATTCCAGCCCCCAAGCAATTCAGCAATTCATGAAAACCCTGTCTTCAAAAAGAAAAAGGTTGGGGGTTTATTTAGCTCAGGGCCAGTGCCCTGGGTTCAGTTCCGAGTAGCACCAAAAACAAACAAAAGCCGGGCATGGTGGCGCAAGCCTGTAATCCCAGGGCTCAGGAGGCTGAGGCAGGAGCATCGCCACTAGCTGGAGGACAGCCTGGGCTGCACAGTGAGTTCAAGGCCAGCCTGAACTACATAGTGAGACCCTGACTCAGAAAAGACAAAAAGAAAGGGCAAAGTATTTCAACGGGCATTTTTCCAAATTAAATATACAAATAACCAATTAGCTTAATACCATTAAGGAAATGCAATCAAAACTACAATGATTGAAAACTACAATACTACTTCAACCCACTGAGATAGACGGTTACCATACAGCTCAGGAGTCCCACTCTTAGGCATGTGGGCATGAGAAATGAAAACACACCAACTCAGGCAGGGATGTTTGCAGCGTTTGTTATGGCCCAAAAGCTGAAATAACCCAAAGGTCCAAATGATGAACGGGTAAACAAAATGTGGTACAACATACACATACGATGGATCATTCCGTCAAAACAAAAACCAAAAACCACACGCTGGGCATGGTGGCACGCTCGCCCACAATCCCAGTACTCGGGAGGCTGAGGCAAGAGGATTGCCATGAGTTCAAGGCCAGCCTGAACTACACATCAAGACCCTGCCTCAAAAAAGCCCCCAAAATAAAAAGAAACACAGTACCACAACATGGATGAATCTTGAAAACATTTCATTGGGCGAAAATCAGGCCAGATACAAAAACGGTATATAGTGTGATTCTTACTTAAAGGCAAATCTATAAAGACAGAAGTTAACAGTCCTCAGGGGCTAGAGGAAGGGTGAAACGGAGAGGAAATGACCATTAATGAAAACAATGGCTTCTTGAATATTGAAGAAACCACTTAGCAGAACACTTTAAAAAGGTAAACTGGAGTTGGGTGTGCTTGCATACACACCTGTAATCCCAGCATGGTGGGAGGCTGGGCCAAGAGGATTACAGATTCAAACCCAGCCTGGGCAATAGCAAGACCCTGACTCAGAATAAAAAAATGAAAACGACTCAACAAGGGTTTAAGACAGAAGCCACGCTGGAGTACACAGGGGGTCATCTGGAACTTCCCGACTGGAAACGTCCACAACATGTCTCCTTTATTCTTCTACCATCTACAAAGTCCTCTTCTTTTTGGCTTTTAGTTTTATGAATAATATTGATGTATATGGTCGGTTAACGTTGAGCATTCTCAGGGTCATCATGGAAAATAATTTCTCCAAGGGGCGGTTGTGAGCTGCAAAGTGACAGTTTGGTCAAGGGCAGCATGTGTGCATGTGTGACAGCATTCGCCATGCAGCGAGAAGTACGCGGGGCCACACCATCCAGACTCGGACAGGTACACCGTGATGTTTGCACAACAGTGAAATAACCAAATGAAACTTCTCCCACCGAACACACTCCTGCTGTTGAGCAACCTATGACTCCAGCTGGAAGCCCACGAAAAGCGTAATGCAATCACCTGAACGAGAACCCTGGGAAAGCCCTGTTCAGAGGAAAGAATTCCAACTAATGCGCTTTCAAATGGACTGCTTGGAGAGCAGCCAAAGGTAAAAACAGGTTTGAAAATCACTTAAATGACCAGACTGAGACAAGACCCAACATCTAGGTCCTAAAGGGAGAGTTCTACTGTTCTTCCAGTCTTGCTATGGAAACACGACCTGCTTTTAGGAGAACCTTTTTGAGAAGGAAATCCAATTAAACTCAGTCCTTATTACTGAAACAACCACCTTCATTGTAACTAAATCACATCCAAGTTGACCAGTGCGCCAGTCCACTGCATCTTTCAATGTCACAGACTCATGGTCAGTGACTTCCCAGACCAGGTCCCACATGCAAGTGTGGCAGCCAACACAGCGTCATCACTGGTGGTCACAAGTACCTTGCAAGGCCACTTAGGGTTTCACACTTTATTATGAGTAGTTATTTGCTTTCATCTCCATAAAATTAACTGAAGATAGGAAACATGACTGTCTATAATCCCCAACACTCAGCATAGTAACTGGTACAAACTAAGCACTCAATAATTATTTACTGAATGAATACAAAAATAAATTATGTATCATAGTCTCAATGCTAAACTGAGAAGTGGAGACTGGGGCTGGTCCCAACCCCCCTCCAGCAGCTTGCTGGCCCCCCACTCTCCTGCAGAGTGTTTAGTATCTACTGCACAATTAACACTGTGGCCTACATTCTTCCAGATACCAAATAAATTAGGAACAATGTATATGCCAATGAAATTACTAAGGAGAAAATCCCAAGGAATCTTTGTATATATGCGCACACACACACACCAGTTTTCAAATAAGATACATTCACAAAACAACCTAGTCTCTCCTCCCTGCCTCCCTTGTCAATTTCTTCTCTTCCAAGTAATACCCCACCCCCACATCCGGGATTTCATGGGTTTATGTTTTGATTCTTAGCTTCTGAGTCATAGTTTCTTTGTAAAAGACAGCTATCCCAAGGTGTGTCCAAAACGCAATGAGATACACCTTAAATGTACCATGTATTCCTATAAAGTGCATTCTAAATCAGAGTACAGAAAGTAGTATCCCTGTTAAAAGGGGTACAAATGTGGTTTCCACGAAGCTACAAATTACAAAATTTCTAGTTATATCTTGCTTTTACGAACAACCTCCAATGTAAGTTTAGCATTTTGTACATATATATGTTGTTTCTTTCCTTACTGATAACAAGGCTTAAAACCACCATAGGTCCAACTACTGTGACAAGATTCACTCAATGTTTGGCCCACCTAATTCAATCAAAACAAATTCAATCAAATGTCATTAAGATTGACAACCATGTTTTTCTCTAAAATCCCTGCACAGTATTTATACTTTCAATGGTCTGTGTGCCTCTTATTTTTATGATATGGGGGTTGGAAGTGGGCCTCAAACAATTGCACAGTTAAAGAAAGACAACACTGTTAGAACCAAACAGCCGGCAGGTGGGCAGGCATGTGGTACAGCCTGTGATGTCTGCTTGACAGAAGATAATCCGAAGATAATCGCTAATTCTAATCAGTCTATAAAAGGCAGTTTAAGGATGTCAATACACCATCTACTACAGGCTGCCCAAGAGTCGATCCCAGGAGGCATGAGACCCACCAAAAGCAAAAGCGCTCAGAACAGGGCGGCACAACCAAAAAGGTACATTCAATGCCCAGGACTACGATTTAGATTTTCAAAAAGCCTGAAAATCTCACCACCCAAGACTAGAATATTTTGTAGAAATGAACAGTCAGAAATTGCTGAGATCTGATTTAACATTTTTATGAGTATCCTGCAGACAGAAAAATATTCAAATATTCAAGTTTATAAATATTAAGTCTATTACATTTCAGCTCTTCCGTATTATTGAAAGTTAACCCCCCTTTCACCAAATGGACAGAGATCTTAATAGAATTAAGGGGAAAACAAAATGGAATCCAAGTTTTGATGGGGGCAGTTAACAGAAAGAAATCCATTTAGGAAACATATTCCAAACTGTACCTATATGAAAACTCAGAACTCACAGAGCCATGCTCCGGAATTCATTCCAGATTAGTTCCTTTTAAAAATTAAAATTTAGGGCTGGGGATTTAGCTCAGTGGTTAGAGTGCTTGCCTAGTAAGCACAACTCCCCAAGTTCGATCCCCAGCACCAAAAAAAAAAAAAAAGTCAAAGGGAGAATTATGACATTTGGATTCAGTTAATATTTATTGAGTGCCAAGGGACTGTGTCAGCAGTTCAAGGTACATTCCCACATGTTATCAGTTTCTAGACAGATTAAGACAATTAGAATGGGAATAAAAAGATAAAGGATAAAAGGATCTGACTCAAAGTCAGTGATAAGATGAATGTGGGTATCCTCACAAACTACATATTAGAACAGAAACACCTGGAAAGGTGAGGCTGCTGTTAGACTACTTCACGCTGTGGGTAGTAGGTTAACCCAGGGCCCATCGGAGTCCTCGGCTTCTCAGCACCTAGGACACAGCAGCTGTACAACAGAGATTTACTCAAAGAAGGGAAAGGAACACCGGAACTCATTCATCTTTTTCCTAGAGGCAGTTCACAGTGAAAACTAAACATTCTTTTGGCTTTGTTTTCAACCTTTAAGAGCTGGTAAATCTGTGAAGTAAAAGAAAGTCCAGGATCTGGTGTTTAAACCCTGACCTTTCACAGTGGCATGGTGGATACGGAGAAGGGTGTTGGGATCCAGAAATGTTTTATTAAAGGCCTCTGCATCAGATCACAAGCCCACTGTCTCAAAACCAAGAATGAGAAAGAAATGAAACAAGAAGTTTGTATTTAAGAACTAAATTACATGGTAGAGATTAACAAGTCCCATCACTGTCATGGAGAAGAAAAGGAAGGTGCCAAAGAATATGAAGGAAGAACTGTAAAGAAGAAAAAGGAACCGGACGTGGCAGCACATGCCTGTAATCCCAGCACTCGGGAAGGTGGGGCAGAAGGATTCCCACGAGTTCGAGGCTAGCCTGGACTACATAGTGAACTCAAGATTAGGCCAGACTACACAGCGAGACCCTGTCTCAAAAAACTGAAGGAAAAAGGAAAAAAAAAAAAAAGAGCAGATGGAGCCACAGGTTTTTAAATGTCTGCTAGGCAGTCCCATTTCACACTGAGCCAGAGTCCCAGCCCATTTTTATCTTGAGACAGGATCTCACTAAATCGCTAAGTAGCCCAGGCTGGCCTGGAATTTTCTATCCTCTTGCCTCAGCCTCCTAGAGTGCAGGGATTAGTAGTGCGCCACCACACTTGGTGACAAGAGTACTTACTTTTTTTTTTTTTTTTTGATGCTGGGGATCAAACTCAGGACCTTGTGCTTGTAAGGCAAGCACTCTAACCACTGGGCTAAATCCCCAGCCCAAGAGTACCATTTTTCAAGAGCCTACTCAATCCTTTCAAATTCAAAATACAGAAACTTAATTAACCTCTCCCTATCTACCATCTCTGCCCCAAATTTCTGAAATGAATTCACATGGAGCCAGGAGGTCTAAAACAAATTCCAGTCTGGACAATTCCTTACAATCATTTCATCATCTGGTATTGGCCCTAAATTTCCTAACACAAACCTCACAACCACACCCCCTTCTCATATCCTCTCCATTACAGAAGGTGCTTTATTCTCTAGCTCATGTCCTGTCTAACTAATCCCCCAATCTCTGACCCGGTCCCCCAAAAGAAATGTTCCTTCTACCTCTCCAAGTCTAGGGCCTTCACTCATTCTCTTCCCCCACTGGTTCCTTCCTTTCTGCCTTTAACAGGACAAAGACTTTCCCTGGAGGGGACAGGGAGGGAGGGAATTCCAGCACTGTCTTTTTCCAAACCCCAAACCCCTCTGTGGGCCCTGCCTAGGCCTCCCACTACCCAAAGGGAGTTCACAGCTGTGGCTGGACCTTAAGGGTTTTCTTCCGGGCATCCTAAACGTCACTGCCATTGTCCTCCTAGATGTGAGATCAGAAGACAGTCTCAGACCGAAGGGTCTCCCACCCCTTGAGTCATCTTCATTAAACCCTTCAACTTTGTTCCAGGCATCCAAAACCAAATTCACTAAACTGGAGCCTTCCCAGGATTCTCCCCCAAAGCTCTTTTTGTATCAACTATACCAACTCAAATTTCTTTCCACAGGCAGCCACCAAAGTTCGCTCCCCCCATATATTAATATTGCAACTCCTCCAATTAAAATTTTTTTTCCACATTAACATTTCAGCAACCATGGCGGTAGGCTTCTTCCTGGGAGTTTCAAAGTGTTGTGTCCAGAGTAATAAGTTGTAAGGCTCCTTCCCCCATGGACTAGCAGTAGCTCTCAACTGAAACTCACCTGGGAAAAGGCCTGGAAGTAGGAAGGACAGGCAAGAGTCTGGGGTTCATCTCATCCGCCACAAATATTTACATACACTCCCACTCCACCAAACTCTCTCTTACAGAAAGTTCTCAAATTGGAAGACTCCAATCTCATGGACTCATTAATAAAAACTCCTTTACCTCTTGCTTAAAAAGAATCATCACGTTACTATTTTAACGTAAAGCAAACAATCCCTTCATGGTGTTCTAAAAACCCAAAGTAAAACCCCTCCCTGACTGGCTTCCACAAGTTAACCCTGGCAAAGTACCCGTCCCTCTAGGACAACAACCAAATAATCTAAAGTGAAACACTTTCTACAGATAACTGGACCAGGTAAGGCAAGTAACGAGCGGCTTGGGCCACGATTGTGCTCCCTCGGTCTCCTCGATGGCTACGCCGAGGGCGCAGCAGGTCCGACGCGCCTGTTCCCCAGGAACCGGGTCAGCGCCGAGAACAGCCTTACCCACACAGCAGCCACACTGTGAAGTTGCAGGAGCGGCTGTTGTGCTCACCGACGGCTAAGCAGAACACTAGACTTTCAAACAGAACAAAAAGACCTGGAAAGAAAGTCCCCGGGCCAAGGATTCGGGGCGAGGCAGGCCAAGGGGCTTCCCGCACTCAGCCTCGCGCCCCTCGGAGCCCCGCGTCCGACGCCGTCCGCGCACCTGCGGCCCGAAAGCCCCTCGTCACGGTGGGGCCCACCCGGGAGGGCGGCAGTTCGCAGGCGGCGTGCGAGCCCCGCCGACCCCCACCCACGCTGAACCCGGCTCCGGGCCGCGTTTCCGCATGGCTTCGCGCTCACTCCGAATTAACAGCGAGGGCGCCGCAGGCTCCGAGTGAGCCCGGCGCCGAGCGCAGGGAGCGTGGCGGGGGCCGGGCGCGGGCCCTACCGTGGCTCTGCAGGATCTCGTGCTTGAGGCCGCCGGTGTAGTCGATGAGCTCCTCCAGGCCGCGCTCGCACAGCTGCCCGTAGCCCGAGAACTTGTGCAGCACCTTCTCCAGCTCGCGCTCCACCGTCACGCACTGATCCATGTCGGAGGCCGCGGCGCCCGGCTCCCCGGCGCCCGGGGGCCCGCAGCCGTTCGGCCCGGGCGCCCCCGAGGCCGCGTCCTGCTCCTTGTCCCCCAGGCGGGCGGCGCGGGAGGCTGAGGCGGCGGGGCGCTAGCCGCGAAGCCGGGGGAGCCCCGCGCAGCCCGAGCCCGCCCGCCCCATGGCGTCCCGGCCCCGGCCCCGGCGCGTCGCCCGCTCTCGCCCGCTCCCTTGCTCCCTGGCCTGCCCCACCCGGCGCCGCTCCGCCGGCCCTCGCTCGCCGCCTCGGGCTGCCTGCTGCGGCGCCACCGATTGTTTTTGTTTTCACGAGAACCGACCGATGACCTGGTTCTCCCGGGCGGCACCAAGCGCCGCCGACCGGGAGGGGCGCCGCCAACCGAGCGAAGGAAGGAGGCGGCGCGGACCGTACCAAGTACTCCTGGAGGGGGCGCGACGGGCGTCCGCACGCGCCGCCGCTCTAAAGGTGTGGGCCGTACCACGAGGAACTCGTGCGAGGGAGAGAGAGAGGACGGAGCCAGGTCCCAATTGGTCCGAGGAGCTAAATAGGGAACTTCCGCGACAGCCCCAGAGGTACAACTACGCGCTCCGTAAACAAGAGGGTGGAAACCGTCCCCGACCACTCCGCCCAGAAACGGGGACAATGAACCAATGGGCACGCGGAGATTAGGTAAAAACTGCCGTCCTCCAATTCCTGACCGAGGCGTAAATCCTCAGCCAATCCGAGTTGAGGGGCGAAACCAATGAGTTCACTGTTGGAGGGGGTGATTTGGAGAGCGCACGCAGAAGCCAGTCGTTTCTGGAAGGCCCGGGGCGGAAAACGAGACAAAAACAAAAGGGCAACTCTTCCAGTGTCCTCGTCCTAAACATACTTTACTTCATCTCCTCATCGTTCTCAAGGGAAAAGGGTCCGACCTTCCGAAGTTTTGGTAGACAGACCCGCCTCCCCCGGTGAAAACCAGGCCAGTCCGCCGGGGGCGGTGGTGCCGCGGGGCGGGTGGGGGGTTGTTGGTCTCGGGGCCGGAAGCGGGGTGAGGCTGGCGACCTCGCGGGGCGCCGGGGCCGACCGTGGTGCGCGCGGCCCTGGCGCCCGCGACATCCGGAGGGTCACACTCCCACCCGCGTCCCCTCGCCGGCTCGACTTTTGGCCTTTGGGCCTGGACGCTCTCCGGGCCGCCCGCCTCGCCCCCGGCCAGGTGCCAGGTGGCTTCGCGCGGTGACTGCGCCGGCGTGGGCGAGCTGGACAGCCTGGCCCTGCCGGCGGGGGAGCGTGACTCCAACGACTCGGGCGCAGAGCTTTCCCCCGGTTTGCCGTCGCTCCTCCGACCCTGGGCCTGTAGCCCCTTGCTCGCCAAGCTGCTGTCGCGCTGCCTTCACCTTCCTCGAGGAGCCCGGCTAGTTTGTCCCCAAGCTTCTGCACTTGCCTGAGCCTGACAAACTCTTCCACCTTTCTCATCCTGAAGTTCTCAACTCACTGGCCCCTCAGCAGAGGAGTCTCCTACTCCCGACCCACATGAGTGTAATCTCTACCTTCCTTCACTTTTTCCCCCACTGGTTACAATAGCTATTTTAGCACCAGGGTTTTTGTTTTGGTTTTTTCACACTGCTTGTTAAAACTCGAAACGATAGTTACTAGGCAATTTGTTTTCCCGTTGCCCTGCTGGGGATCGAACCTACGGCTTTGCATGCTAGGCAAGCGCTCAACTCCTGAGCTATATATCCCCAGCCCTAAGGTGATAACCTTTCTGAATCTTAGTTTCCTGTTTCATAATTTGAAAATAATTGAAATGAATACTATTTCACTGGATTGTTAGATAGACTAAATGAGATAAATGCATGTGACTGCCCGTAGTAGGCACACGATAGCCACATGATAAACGGCAGAGAGGGCTATTATTAGAGCAGTCTCAACTGATGCTATTACAGATTTCCTTTCTCCTCCCCGATCACCCTATCTCGCTTTCTCCCCTCTCTTGGCAGATGGCCCTGATTCCTGCTTCACTAGGATTAAAAAAAAGTATCCAGCTTCAGCAACCTTGCTGCTCTTCTCAAAGTCTCTATCTACCATGCACTCTGTGACAGTTCTCATAATCCCCAAAGAAACAAGAATCTCTTCAGTCTTCCCAAGACGACCCTGGGGCCTGCTGTCCTGGCTCACTTCTCTCCTGCTCTTCTTGCCCTCCCTGTGACTACTACCGAAAAAAGGTTAGGGGGAAGTGCTCCATTTAACTTTCCTCAAACTTTTTCCTTCAATCCTTCCAGTGCCAAACTACACAGATAGCTCTGTACTTGTCCCTCCCTTTTCTCCAGGGATCATGTGTGTGTGACTGAGGGTTTTATCCAGGGCACACTGAGCTACATCCCCAGCCCTTTTTCGGTTTTATTTTGAGAGGGGTTCTCACTGAGTTGCCTAGATTGGCCGCAAACTTGCAGTCCTTCTGTCTCAGCCTCCCAAGTACAGTATTGAGATTACAAATGTGTGCCTGGGGCTGGGGATTTAGCTCAGTCCTTAGAGTACTTGCCTTGCAAGCATAAGGTCCTGCGTTCGATCCCCAGCACCAAAAAACAAACAAAAAAAAAATGTGTGCCCCCCACCCCACCCAAAGGATCTCCCTGATAAATTCAGTCACTCTTTCTTTTTTTTCAAGGTCTTCTTTTCCCTCAAAGGGTGGTTATAGTGAAATAAATCATCCGTGTAAGGCACTCAACATAATGCATGGCATAAAATAAGGGCTATTATCAATGACTCAGGTGGGTGTGGTGACACACCTGTAATCCCAGAAGTCTGGGAGGCTGAGGCAGGAGGATAGAAAGTGCAAACCCAGCCTGGGCATTTTATTGAGACCTTGTGTCAAAATTAAAAAGATACAAAAAGGGCTGAGAATGAAGCTCAGTTTGAAAGCCTTAGGTTTAATCCTTGGTACTAAAAAAGATAAATAAGTCTGGATTCCATACAACTTCAAACCCTAAATCTCAGTAGCATGATCTGCTCAGTGTAGCAGCTTATCGGTCTCCCATCCAGACACACTGCCCTGTCTTATGCTCAATGGGAGTTGAGCCCAGTTCATAAGTACTATTTTTCTCTCCTTGGACACATTTCTTTATTTTCAGCTTTTCCAATCCTCCCTTTCTTCAAGTATCAATTCAAACCTTACTTAACTACTAACACCTTCCAGAACCTAGGCCTGACCCATTCAAGCCACCTGTAGCTAGTTAAATTAAAACAAGTTACATTAAAATTTTAGTTCCTTAGTTGTACTAACCACAATTCAAATACTTGCTAGCTATGTACGGCTGATAGTTACTAACAGTCAGTCAGCAAAGAATGAACATTTCCATCACTGTAGAAAGTTCTGTTGGACAGTGGTGATCCTGTCCATGATCACACTACAGTTACCATCCTGCCTTATTTCTAGTTAACATTTCCAGTGAGTAGCTTGTTTACTACATCATTAGCTCACAGGTCAGGGCTAACTTACTTTTTCCCCTCCATGACCTAATCAGCAGAGGAAAAAAAGTGCTCTAAGTATTTGTTAAAGGAAAGAGAATAAACAAATGAGAGGAGACTAGATGTCAAATTTAGCTGAGAAGAGAGATAAAAATAGTACTTGGTTTCGATCCCTAGAACCCACCCCTGCCAAAATAGTACTTGGAAGGGCAGAGACTTTTGGTCTCTTTAGTTTGAGTCTCTTCCTCTTTACTTTGAATTGGCCCTTCCTGCCCAGTACATAGTTGTTGGCAGCCTAAACCTTGAATTCTCAGCAAAGTGTCTTTAGAAATAGAAGGAGAAGAGCCAGGCATGATGGTGCAAGCCTGTAATCCCAGGGAGGCTGAGGCAGCAGGATCACCATGAGTCCAAGGCCAGCCTGAGATATGTAGT
>PVJO010022859.1:0-27260 GCA_004026905.1 Hystrix cristata | reverse complement strand
AGGGTCACTGCCAGTTCAAAGCAGCCTAAAGTACACAGCAAGACCTGTCTCAAAAGAGAGAGAAAGAGAGGAAACCTGAGAGGCACAAAGTCCCTGTCTTGGGACTTTTCAAGTTACCCTTAAATTTTGCAGGATCTGTGACTTCTCTACAATAAAATTGAGTTGTGAGATACTAAGTATATATGATCACATTTTATTTAGTTATTTGTTTGTTTATGGTGGTGCTAGTGCTCAAACCCAGGGCCCTATACTTGCTAGGCAAGTACACTACTGTTGAGCCACATCCCCAGCCCTGCCATGTGTTATTTTGATGCCCACATTTGCATTTGGGTTTACAATCACATTAATATAAAAAAGTCACCCCAAACAAAGTAAGAGTTTCCAGAATTGGACCTACAAATGTTTTCTTGAGATCCCAGGCTTCCTTGTGTTGCTTTCTTGAAGTTCCACTGTAAGAGATAGCTTTCCACTCTCAGCTCTAAATGGTAGAGAGTAGGCAGGCTTACGCAGATAGGCAGAAATACATAATCCTGTGTCCTTGTAGGTAATTGTCATATTTTCTATAAGTAGTATCTAGTGCTCGCTTCAGCAGCACTTATACTAAAATTCTGTAAGTAGTATCTAGGTCTTGATGTTTTTCCCCTTAGATAAACATTCCCAGCTTTCCGAGCTCATGGTCAGAACAGCAGGACTCTCCCCTCTGGTTCTGCTGGCTCTTGCTCCTCACCCTTCCTTGCAGGAACATTGTGTGAAGGTGTGGAGTACAGTGGTGCCTGGAGGGCAGATGAAGGACAAGCCTGCAAGGCTGCACGGATTCTGAGTTGCTGCTTGTGGTGGACATACTATGGTCATTGTGAGCAGGAACACCCATCTGTACTGAGTTGGTGTGGTTCTGGGTGTAGAAAATCCACCTGAGGATTGTTGCCGACAGGGCATGAAGGAGAACGGGAGCAGAAGATAGGAGTTGGCTGTTTTCCAGGAGAAGCTCTGTTGTGGCTAGTTCTCCCGAGGTGAACTCGGATATTCTCCTTGCAGAAGGAGCTCAGAGCCTTGCTGTCATCAGGGATGGCTGCTATTTGCTTTGGAGAAGCTCTGTTCTTCATCTCTGCTTCGAGCATCATATCCTGGTTCTAGTATAGATTTCTCCAGTCTTTTAGTACAGACATGGACATACACGAGACATTGCTGTGGGCTCCCAGCCCTTGATTGAATCTTCCAGATCTCCAGTGCATAGATAGATGTTCTATACTCTTCCTGCATTTGGCTTGTGTGTGAACATTGTAATTTGTAATTGTCCTATATTAAATCTGCTCTCTTGCAAACCATTGACTCTAGAAAAGTAACTAATAAACTACTCATGTAGAGACCCCTGTTGCCCTTTCATTGCCGTTACTGGTGGCAGTAGAACACAGAGGTTAAGAGTACAGGCCCCCAGGGTCTGATCCCAGGAATCTAACTCCTGGCCATGCCTCTGATTAATGAGTGACCTTGAGCAAGCCACCTGATCTCTCAGATTTCTCAGCATCGATGTCCTCATCTATAAAATTAGATGGATTCTCGGAGCACTTAAGAAAGTGTCTGTGACTGCAGCTCCAGTGACACAACTGGTTAATACAGAATACTTCTAGGACAGTAAAGTGTCAGGGGACAGAGTAAATACTCAGCTAATACTATTTTTCTTCCAAGAATTCATCATTGCTGCTATGGCAACCACAGAACAACCTGGTAATCACAGAGCTCAGCTCTTGCTGTATTCCCAGGATTATCATAAATACACTTCCAGTGAGCCCAGGGAGGCATGAGCCAGGTTGTGGTCTATTTACACATCTTGGAGCACACATGACAGGCTAGGGGCATGGCAGGAACTGGAGGACTAGGCATAAGACAGTACAGTCCCTGCCCTGTGTTCTCTCTCTGAGGGGTAGGCACCCAGTCTGACAGTCACAGGGCAGCACACTTCCTGGGGAAGAGGGTTTTTTCCCCCCTCAGAAGAACTGGGTTAGTGGGCTCAATATGAAACAGAATAGGTAGATGGCCTTGGGCAGCTTCCTGTGGCCCCTGGAGCTCACTTTCAGGAAGGGACTCCTGCTGCCTGAGACAGCCCTGACACAGGAGCTGGGACCACAGTGGGCCCAACCTCCTGCTTGCTTCTATGGTTTGAAGAATGTGCCAGGGGGCTGGAGATTTAGCTCAGTGGTTAGAGTACCTGCCTTGCAAGCACAAGGCCCTGAGTTTGATCCCTGACACCAAAGGGAAAAAAAGAAAATCAAAGAACAGGGCCATCAGATGTGGTTCAGTGGTAGAACACTTGTCTAGCATGCATGAGGCCCTGGATTTGAACCTTGGGACCACTGAAGTTTTTTGTTGAATTAATTAATGTATAAAAGAGCATATACATGAATGGTAGGGAAGAAGGGGTAAGGTCTCCGTGGTGGGGTGGAAAATGGAACAAGCAGAGGGCAGGAGCAGGAACACACAGCATCTGGTGCTGGCGCTGGTGCGTGACTCCTCAGTGTTGGGCTGGCACAGCCTCTCCTTTGACCTCCATCATTAGCTGCTGCCCTTGCACCTGGGGAGTGAGCAGCACAGATGTGATTCTTATTTTTGTCGTTTCTTGAGACTGGATCTTGCTAGATAGTGAGTTGAGGCTGGCCTTGAATTTGAGGCAATCCTCCTGCCTCAGCCTCCTGAGTGCTAGGATTACAGGTGTGCACCATCACGCTTGGGTGATTCTTGTTTTACAATGAGAAAACAGAAGTTCATGATTCCTCCGAAGTAGCACTGCTACTTAGTGTGAGGGTCAGGTTCCTCCTGTGCTTCAGCTCCAAGGCAGGCACAGTAACTATGTGGTCTCCTTCCTACCCCAGCCCCAGGGGACCAGGTTGAGCTCAATGCCAAGAGTGGAGATCAGATCAGGCCACCAAGGACCTTGAATTTCAGACTTGGGTTCTCAGATGGAGAGGACCTGCGAGAGGCCTTTTTGGATTTGTTTTTTGGAAGTTTCTAAATTTGTAATTTTTTGTTTTTGTGTTTATTGTGGTATTAGGGATCCAACACTAGGGTACTCTACCATTGAGCTCCACCCCTGGCTCTTTCTGCTTGGTTTGTTTCAGTTTTTTAAAATAGGGTCTTGCTATGCATTTCAGGCTGCTCTGGAACTCATGATCCTCCTGCCTCAGCATCCCTACTGTTGGAATTGCAGGTGTGTTTCACCAGGCCCAGCCCTTTCTAATTTTTAATTTTGAGACAGAATCTCACTAAATTGTTCAAATTGGCCTTAAACTTGTGATCCTCCTACCTGCAACTCCCAAGTATTGAGCACTACCATGCTTAGCTTTTAGAAACCTCTTTTTTGGGAGGGGGTGCTGGGGATCGAACTAAGGGCCTTCCACTTGCTAGGCAAGTGCTCTACCACTTGAGCTAAATCTCCAGCCCTAGAAACTTTTTTTGGGGGGTCAGTATTGGATATTGAACCCAGGGCCTTACCACTGAGCTACATTTTAAGGCCTTTTTTTTTTTTTTGAGACATAGTCTCACTAAGTCACTAAATTGCCTAAGCTAGGCTCGAACTTGTGATCCTCCTGCTTCAGTCTACTGAGTGCTGGGATTACCAGCATAAGATACTGTACCTGGCTTTGGAAGCTTTTAAATAAAGTATAGCCGGCCATGGTGGCGCCCACCTGTGATCCCAGCACTCAGGCAGCAGAGGCAGGAGGATTGCCGCAAGTTCGACGCCAGTCTGGGCAATTTAAATCTTGCCTCAAGCTGGGAATTTAGCTCAGTGGTTAGAGTGTTTGCCTAGCAAGCTCAAGGCCCTGAGTTCCATCCCCGGCACCAAAAAAATAAAATATAATAAAATCTTGCCTCAAAAAGAAAAGTGGAGGAGGGCTGGAGTGTGCCTCACTGGTAGATCACTTGCTTAGCATTCTCGAGGCTATGGGCTTAATCTCTAGTACTGCCAGAAAAGGAAAAAACTTGCTAAAGCTGAGTTTCAGTACTGAGAAGAGGCCTGGGTCAAACCCGAAGAGACCCTTCACCTCTTCTCTAAATTCTCCCAAGGAAAGTCAGGCTGGACCCCAGGGTACTGCCTGTGGTGGACTTAATGTGGTCCATTTGAGCCAGAACGCCCAGCTGAACTGAGTTGGTGTGATGCTGGGCATAGAAGATCCACCTGAGGGTTGTTGCTGATGCAACATAAGGCAGAGTGGGAGCCGAAGCTAGGTGGCAGGCTGTTTCCCAGGAGAAGCTCTGCTGCGGCTGGTTCTCCCGAAAGGAACTCGGCTGTCCTCGTCGAGGAGGGAGCTCGGGGCCTTGCTGTCATCGAGGATGGCTGCTGTTGCTTCGGAGGAGCTCTGGTTGTCATCTCTGCTGCAAGCATCATATCCTGGTTCCAGTGAAGATTTCTTCAGCCGTCATCTGCAGACACAGACATACACAGGACAGTGCTGTGGGCTCCCAGCCCTTGATTGGATCTTTTGGGTCTCCAGTGCCTAGATAGACATTCAGCACTCTTCCAACATTTGGCTTGTGGGTGAATATTGTGACTTATGAATGTCCTCTAGTAAATCTGCTCTCTTACAACCATTGGTTCTAGAAAATCTAACTAAGACACTGCCTGAAGACAGGGTCCTGGCTTGCACCAGTAGTCTCCTACGGCAGAATATGGAAAAGTAGGTTTATCTGGAGGATTTTCCAAATAATGTGCCTGGAAAGATCTGAATAATTTGGGGAAGCAGGGCAGGCATGTTCTTGGCACCTAGCACTGTCACGGGAAGCCATTGTCACTCCTGATGTGCCAGGAGTAGGGAAAAGGTTGCATGCCACCAAGTCAGGTTATCTGTAAGTGGTTTGGCCAGTAAAGGGAACTGAGACGTCAGGTCTGGCTCTGTAGAATAGGAATTAAGGTCTATTCTACATGGCCCCATGGCTTAGGACTAGAAGAGCTATTATCCAGGGAAGAACTTCCTAACTGCCAGGGATGGATTTCAAAGATAACATGAAGGGCTGGGGCTCTAGCTCAGTAGTGAGAGTGCTTGCCTAGCAAGCACAAAGCCCTGAGTTCAATCCCCAGTAAACACACAAAAAAAGGTAACACGAAGCTAGCTCACTGAGCTACACCCTCAGCCCTTTTTAAATTTTTATTTTGAGACAGTGTCTCCCTAAGTTGCCCAAAATGACCTCAAACTTGAGACCTTCCTGTCTCAGCCTCCTGAGTAGCTGGGATTACATATGTGGGCTTTGAAGCTGTTTTAAGAAGCAGTGAACTCACCCCCCCCAAAAGAGGCAATGAACACCCTGACCCTGGACACACCCAAGTATAGACGGCAGAGATGTGGAAGAGATTCAGACACTAGCGGGATGTTTGGGCCAAATGACCTGTGGTGGATTGATTATGGTCAATTTGAGCAGAAATGCCCAACTGAACCGATTCTGCATGGTTCTGGGCATAGAAGACCCATCTGAAGATTATTGCGGGAACAGCAGAAAGGAGAATGGGAGGGGAAGATGGCAGGCATCTGATTTCACAGGAGAATCTCTGCCGTGGCTGGCTCTCCCAGGAGGAACTCAGCTGTTCTCTCAAGGGAGCTCGGGTCCCTGCTGTCATCAGGAGTGGCTGCCGTTTGCTTCGGGGGAGCTCTGGTCTTCATCTCCACCTTGAGTGTCGTATCTTGGCTCCAGCGTAGATGGTTTGCCTTTTGGTACAAACACGGACTTACTTGGGACATTGCTGTGGGTTCCCAGCTGTTGATTGGATCTGTCGGATCTCCAGCTCACAGATAGACATTGTGCACTCTCCTGCATTTGGCTAGTGGGTGAATGTTGTAATTTGTGAATGTCCTGTATGAAATCTCTCTTGCAAACCGCTGACTTTAGAAACAACTAAGACATGGCCCTTTTAATCATAAGAACCCTGTTTATTGGGTGATGGCACTAAGTACTTTTCATTTTAGCAGAGACAGTTTCAGGGTCTAGGGTGACCAGAGAGATACTAAATCACTTCAGTCATCAACCTACCGAGTCGCTGCCATGGTATACAGTGGTTAAAGTAGATGAGGCTCTTGGTTGAGGGCAGTGGAGGGCAGAGAGACACTGTAGGGAGAGGGAGAGAGGCCCGGTGGGAGTTAATTAAGGCCCACCTACTCTGTTCGAGGCTTCCTTAGACCCTTTCCTCTGTTTCCAGTTCTCTGAGCATTGCACAGCAGTGATCATCCGCACTGTGAGGGGATGGAGGAGGGACGGCGGGGAGAGTGTGTACCAATGTGTGGTGTGCTCTGCAGTTGGGGACAGCAGATTCACCTCCAAACGTCAGCTACCTCTTGTGGAAAGTGCGGTTGGTGACAGTGTACAGCCTGCGGACCGTGAGGACTGAGATAACACCTACCGAGTGTTCAGAAGCCTTGGCGCTGGGGCAGGGGTGTAGCTCGGAGGTAGAGTGCTGGAGGCCTGGATCACCCCACTACAAAAAGAGAAACAGAAGACCTAGCAGATAGAACGTGCTCTGTTAACTACCTTACAGTTCTCAGCCTGAATTTACTTATTTAATTTTTGTTAGTACATGCTTGCGTGACACAACGATTATATGGCTGAGTTTAAAGTTACTTAGGAGTCTGCGAGGAAAACTCTGGCACCCCTGGGCCCCGCCCCCGCGCCCTGCGCCCCGCCCCTCCAGCTCGCGCCCTTCGCCCCGCCCCTCCAGCTCGCGCCCTGCGCCCCGCCCCCGCGCCCTGCGCCCCGCCCCTCCAGCTCGCGCCCGCCCCTTCGCCGACCGGACGTCCGGTCGTCCGCCGCACGCTGTCCCGCCCCCGAACCTGTAGTAAACTGTGCGGAGATTGGGCGGTGGCTGTGGCGGTGCGGAGCGCTGCGGAGCGGTACGCGGCTGCCGGGCGTGGGGCCGCGGCGGGGCGGGGCGGTGACGGCGGCCTCTTGCCGTCTGGGCAGTGCCGGAGCCTTTGGGAACGGGGTCGGGGCCGGGGCCGGGGTCGGGGTCGGGGCCGGGGCCGGGGTCGGGGCCGGGGCCGGGGCCGTGTCCGTGTTCTGCATGGCTCGGCGAAGCCGCGTCCCTTCCCGTTCCCCGCTGTGGAGACGGAGGAGGGCGACTGCCGGAAAGAGCGGGTTCTGGAGATGGGCCGTGGACGCCCCTGGGCGCTCCCGATTCCCGGGCCCACCTCTCCCGCCCTTCCGTAGTGGAGAATCAGCCCCGAATGAACCTCACACAAGCCCCGATTCTCAAGGCGAGGGCGCATAAACCTTGGGGTGTGTTAAAGGCGATTTTGGGGAGGAAGAGGGCGGATTCCACTTGAATGACCTAGTCGCTTGGAGTGACAGGCGTCGAAACTGACCTGGGTAAGAGGTTAGAGATGAGGCAGTCGAGAGAAAACGGGCAGAACTGGGGCTTGTTTCAGTCCCAGCAGCCCAAGAGCCCCACCAGAACTTCGTCTGCTTTCTGTCAGCAAAATCTGATCTGCCGTCCCAGTTGCAAGGTTGAAGGGTGCCTGACCTTGAGGCAGAGGAGAAAAGGTTAGGGCCAATAGCTGAACTCAGGCAAGCGGCGAGAAATCAACTGGCTGTCACATTTTTACATTGACAACTAAAATTTTTCTCTGAAAGTTTAAGTAGTTGCTTAGGATATGATTTGCAGTTAATTGTAAATATTGACATTAAAATAAAGCTTTTACATCACTCACCCAAGTCTGCAATGGAATCTCATACTGATTCTATTTCCAGTAGTTGAAGGTTCACATCCTCTCTTTGTCTTTCTGTCCTTCTCATAGTTTACTTTGTTTCCATGCCGAAGTTTCAAAGCCAGCCTTACCTACATAGGGAGCCCCTATCTCAACAAAACAAAACTAGGGGGTTGGGGATTTAGCTCGGTGGTTAGAGTGCTTGCCTTGCAAGCACAAGGCCTTGAGTTCGATTCCCGGCACCAAAAAAAGTAAAAGTTTTTTTAAAATTTCAACAAAACAAAAATAAGTACAAAAAAATCCAAAACTGTTCTGCTGTGGGTGAGGTGGTGCACACCTGTACTCCCCGCATTCTAAGAAGTTGAGTTAGGACCTTTGCAAGTTCAAACCAAGCCAGGATAACTTACAAACTTAGGAAGACTTTTTCTCAAAAATAAAGGGGAAAAAAATAAAAAAGGGTCTAGGACTGTACCTCAGTGCAAAGGCCCTGGGTTCAATTACTCGGTACCCCCCCAAATTTAAAAAAAATTGTGATTATGGTATTCTCTCTTTTTTGGGAGGGGTGCTGGGGATCAAACTCAGGGCCTTGTGCTTGCAAGGCAAGCACTCTAACCACTGAGCTAAATCCCCAGTCCCTGGCCCCAGTATTCTCTTTTAGATTGAGGTGTTTTTTTGTTTTGTTTTTTGAGACAGAGTTTCATTATGTAGTTCATGCTGGCCTCAGACTCCTGGTGATCCTCTGGCCTCAGCCTCCCACAGTGCTGGGATTACAAATGTGAGCCACCATGCCCAACTATCTTTTTTCTTTTTTTAGTTCATGCATCCATGCATACTTGTATATTTACTAGAATGAGGGGAGTTCTTTCTTTTTTCTTTTTTTTTTTTTTTTAGACAAGGCCTATGTTGTTTCTCTGTAGCTCAGGCTGCCTCAACCTTAGGATATTCCTGCCTCACCCTTCCAAAGTGCTAGAATTACAGGCATGTACCACGACACCTTGTGTCTTTTTTTTTTTTTATACCTGTAAGCTTTGAAAAAGTTTGCTACTATAAACTAAATGCACAGAAATTGAAGGTGTAGTACTGTGGCGATTATCATGCAATTCTTTGAGCACAATCTGAATTACAGGTCAGAAAAATCACATGGTGATGTCATCCAACACATGATTGATTAATGATCTGTCAGCTAAAAGTTTGTTGTCCTCTTCTGCCTTTTGAAGTTGAGGCCTGGAAGCTACTGCCCCTTGGCAAGACTCTGTGCTGTGTGGCTCTGGGCAGCGAGCGCTGAATCTCCTGTGGCATTTGGATTTGCCCTGTGGGCAGTGCTGCTCCCAAGGCTAGCACACATGGGCATCAGGCCTTGGGACTGGGATGGGAGCCAGGAAAGGAGGGCTTGCAGGAGGGCTTCCCAGGTGTCTGTTCTAGGGGAGCTGCAGTGGAAGCTGAGTTGGAAAATATTCGCACACCTCTGAGGTTATCATTCTCATTTTCCTCACTTTAGAATGGGAATAAATCAAAGACCTGGTGTCACTGGGTTGTGCTGATCAGATGGGATAGAGGACGTCCCTGTCACATAAAATGCCTGACAGTGGGCAGGAGACTGTCTTTATCGTCTCACTTTTTCTTACTTAAGTAATCGCTGACTTCCTGTTTTGTTTTGTTTTGGTGCCAGGGATTGAACTCAGGGCCCTGTGCTTGCTAGGCAAGCACTCTAACCACTGAGCTAAATCCCCAGCCCCCTTCTCTCACTTTTTAAAACGGTTACTGTGGCATCCCACTTACCTGTGGGGTGGATGCTTTGACACATGCTTTATTATTTTATTTGCAATACTGGGGACTAACCCAGGGGTTCACACTGAGCTACATCATTTTTTTTTTTTTTATTGTGCAACAGAGTCTTCCTGAGTTGCCCAGACTGGGCTCGAACTTGCCATCCTCTGCCTCAGCCTCCTGAGCAGCTAGGATCACAGGTGTTGCCACCTTCCCCTGTGTTTTGGAGGGTTTTGAGCAGAGGGCAACCTCCCCTGATTGGATTCTGAAGGGCCACCCTAGCTGCCATGTCAGGGAGCCAAGGATCCCACGGTGGCAGCAGGGATCACCCAGCCACTACTCGTGATCCAGAGTAGATGGCAGTGTGTCTGGAACCAGTGTCTGGCTAGGTGTGAGGCGGGGGTAGAGCTGACAGGGCACTGGTGCACATAGGGTGTAAGAGAGAAAACAGCAGGTGCAAGGGTTTTGGCCTAAGCAAGTGGTTTGGGTTTGCTTGTGCTTCTTTTATGAGTCAGAGTCTCACCATGCTGCCCAGGCCGACCCCACACTCCTGGGCTCCACCAGTCCTCCTACCATGCTTCCCACAGAGTTGGGGCCAGAGGGGTAGGGGGTGCCTGGCCTGGTGCTGTGCAGAGAGAGGAGTAAACTGCCCTGGCTATACCACATCACACACTGAATTGGGCAGATGAGGGGACTGCGACCTCCATGGTACCAGCCCTGCGGGAAGGGATGGAGACTGACCTCCGAATCCCCGGCCACAGCTCCCTCCCATAGTTGGCAGCCTGAGGAGTTGGTGACTTAATAGGCCCAGCAGCCCAGAGGACTTGGCAGTTTAAGCAGCAACCCCTCACCAATAATGAAAGATTAGGAGTGAGGAAGCCATATAAAAATAGCACTTAATAGTTAACTGGAAAACAATATATTTTTGCAACTCTTGGTTCACAAGAAAATAATTGGGTCCCAAGGCAGGAATGACTTGTTTTCATGAATGATTATATTGATCACTGGAGGGAAATGGATGCATCCTCTTTGGAAAGCAATTCAGAGAAGTGCTGGCTGGCCAGGCATCTGTGCTGCCCTGAGGGGCTGTGGAGGAGGAGGGAACTGCAGGCTAATGAGCTGGGTAGGCCCGATGCCAGGGGCATGGGCTGCTGCAGGGAGGCCACAGAGCCTGCTTCCCACTGCAGTCCTGAGCGCTCTCAGGGAAGAGAGAGTGACCATACAAGCACCAGTTCCTTCCTTGACTCACAGTGCATTTGTTTCCCTTTTTCCCCAGGAGCAGCCGGCTAGCAGCAAATAGCATGTTCTGATGGAGCGAAGGGTGGGTGGAAGGCTGATTCAAGCCTCTGCTTTGCTACTGACGGGAGGATGTGACCCCAGATGTTTCCCCTCTCCTCCTCTGGACTCATTCTGAGGCCTGATCATTTGCTCATTCACCCTGCAAGTAGTCATCAAAGCCAGGCGTGGCGGTCCACACCTACAATTCCAGAACTCTGGAAGGCTGAGACAGGAGAATCATGAGTATGAGCCCAGCACAGGCAATTTAGCAATTTAGTGAGACCCAGGCTCAAAATAAAAACGGCAGTGCAGAGACTCTGGGATCAATCCTCAGTGCTGCAAGAAAAAAGGAAATTATTATATCCTCCCTCTAGTAGGGTCTATGGGTCAAGTCCCTTGTGCATGCCTGGTACCACAACTTTCACACTTGTGTTCGTCTGCTCTTCACAGCAGTCTGGAGAAGTAGGTGTCATTAGCTGCATTTCACAGATGAAGAAACTCGGAGACCATTTGCTCACCTGGCAGGTGACAGGCAGACACCAGGTGTGATACAGGATGCTGGAGATGGTATAAACTAGACCTGGAGTGTGGCCTTGTGGGACTCCTTATCCAGTGCTTAGAAATGTGTGAGGCCCTGGTTCCATCCCCAGCACTGCAAAATAAGGAAATTAAATAAATAGCTGGGCATGTGGCTCACAGTTGTGGTCCCAGCACTCGGGAGGTTGAAGTAGGAGGGTTGCCAGTTCAAGGCCAGCCTGGGCTATGGAGTGAGACCCTTTCTCATCGCCCCCATATAGTCGAACAAACTAAAATAAAAGTTCAAAGTGCACTGGGCACAAAGATGAAAAAGCAAACAGAGCAGTGAGTGGTGTGGGGCTTGATATGGGTTAGGGAGTATTGTGGATGCTGGGACCCTGCTCCCTGGTAGTCAAAGGTCCTGACCCTGTGACCTCTCAGGTCTTTCTAAAACCACAGCACCTTGCTCGGAAGCCCCACTCACCACCCACACACGCACTGAGGGCAGGTATTCCTGCTGCCCTGGCCTGGGGTGAGGCGGGCTGAAGAGGGAAGCCAGGTGAGGCGCACAGGGCTGGGAGAGGGATGCAGTGAGGGTTGTAGTTTGGTTTTGGTGTGTTTGGCAGTGATAGGCATTGAACCTGCCGGGGAGTGACATGATGAGGTGACACCCTAAGCCAGAAGCCTGCCTATCCTGAGGAGGAGCATAGCAGGGACAGGAGGGCCAGGTCACCTGCTGCCACGAGGTGCTAGTGGCCTAAGGAATCATGAAGGCATGGCTGGTGTTGGTCGGGCAGGCCACAGCCCTCTCTTGTCTTCCGGGGGGAACCTGCCTGGGAGGTTCACAGAAGGATGTTCTTCCCAGCACTGTCTTCAGGCCTCTGGGGCCCAGGAGGGAAGAAGCAAAAAGCAGCTCGGAGCCACTCAGTGAGAAGAGCCCGAGCTGCCATGGTGGAGCACAGTGGGGGCTGGTTCTACACTCACAGCCTCTGAGCTCACAGCAGACTTGGGGTGCAGACACCGTTGCTGCCACCTTCTCAGAGCCCTTGGCCACAGCCCCTGGATCCAAGTCCTGCCTTTCCTCCTAGCCCACCTTGGCTGCCATTACTCCAGCACTGGCCTCCTGTTCCTGCCCGGCCAGGCCCGCTCCATGAGTGGTGTCTGTACTGGGGAACCACAGGCCCAGGTCACCACTGGTTGTGTCACCGCTTAGTGCCCAGGTGAGAAGGAGGAAGCTTCCTCGGATCTGATGTTGTCCTTTGCACTGAAAACCTGTCCTCTGCAGGTGGGGAGACTGAGGCAGAGGAGGAAAGGCATTTGGGCTCCATGCTTGCTGCCCTGTGCCAAGTGCAGGGACTGGGACCCAGGCCTCTCAGGGGAGTGGGCTTGGTGTTTCAGTGTTTCCTGGAGGATTCAAGTCATACCTGGGTTTGGCACTGGTGTGAGTGATGATGGAGGGAGGTAGTGGAGGGGGTTCTGGGACGGATGCTGGAGCCAGGGCAGGAAGAGGCCTTGGACACAGGTGGTTACCGGAGGCCGCCTGTCCCATTGCCTGGGGAGCTGTTCGCAGGCTGGGGTGGAATTTAGGGCTAAGCCTCGGTCCCCCTTGCTGAACTGTGAGAGGACAGTGGGTTCCCTGCAGATCTGGGAGCCTGGCCCAGGGTACAGGCCGCCTGGCTACACCTGTCCACCATGCCCTCTTCCTCTCAGCTGTTGTCATTTGCTGCTGTCTGCATCCCCAGTGTTCCCGAGGGGTGGGGCCTGTATTTCCTTGGGTCCCCTGCCGAGAGGGTCAGGGTTAGAGAGAGGTCCCTGCACAGCTGCTGCTGCTGCTGCTGCAGAGCACAGAGGAGCTTAACCAGCAGTGAAGAGTGCGTCACAGAACAACTGTTTCCACCAGCCCCACTGTAAGTGCTCCTCTGTCCCCACAGCCATCCTTCCAGAGCTCAAGGAACTGCATCTGTTTCTGCAGATGGCTCTCTCAGGCACTGAGAAGGGAAGCTGTCAGTTAGCTGATCCTGGGAGTCTGCATCATGGTACACAAGCCCCCTTGTCCCATTCTGTAGAAGAAAGAAAACATGTGACAAATCACAAAGTCATTTATCCTTGGTTCTGGATCCTTTCACCCAGAGTTGTCTTTCTCATTTACTCTTGTTAGTCTAAGGTGAATTAATTTCTCATTCCCTGAGCACATTAAATATGGGGTCCAGCCTGGGAGGAGGAGCCTAGATAGCTGGAGGGCCTTTGTCTCTCCCGTCTTCATCCCCACCATTGTAAGTGAAGGGTTGGGATCGATCCCCAACCCTGCTTCACGGGGTCCCAGGAAGAGCCTGGCTCAGTGTCCAGCCAGCTGAGGTCTTCTGGGTGGCCTATTGCTGTTGGGGGCAAAGGGTAGGCCCCTGTGGGAAGCGGGCTTGGGTGGAAGAGCCTCAGCCCTTGCCTGCTGTGGGGACAGCTGTGGAGGGCTGGGTCCTGGGGCTGGTGCCAGTTCTCTGAGGCAGAGCTGCAGTTAAGTGGCCCAAGGTTGACTTTTTTCCAGTTAAACCCTGTCCTTCTCTTCTCTTGTACCTGGCAGGAAGAGCACATGGGGGTGACTCCGCCCTTGGAGGGTGAACACTGCAGTTAGGGCTGGGTGCAGAGACCTCAAGTTGGTTCCTGGCTGCCCCGTGGAGGGGTCCCTTCCTGTCCCTCGAGGTCCCCAGGGTCCCCAGGGAGGGCGCACACCGTGCAGTGTACTTAGGATGCTGAGCCTGCTGCCTAACACACAGGCTTGTGAGCTTGTTGAACCACAGGATGGGGGAGGCTTACCTGAGATGTCCATGCTCCTAGCCTGGGGACAGAGCCAAGGCATGGTGTCCCAGATGCTGCAGAAAGCACAGTGACTCCACTAGGAGACAGGTGGCAGAAGTGGAGACGTGACTCCGTGAAAGTCTGCCTCTTCTTGTGCCTTCCAGCATCACCGAGCCTCTCTGTCCCCCACTTCACCATCCTGCCCAGTCTGGGTGACTGCTCAGCTGGGTACTGCAGGCTCACACACATTTCCCCTTTCAGGGCAGCCCTCCCTGTGAGAGTGGTCTGGTTACCTCATTTCATGGGTGAGAAACGGAGGTTTAGAGAGGCAAATGACTTGCCCAGGGTCATGCAGCATTTAAGAGAAAAGTGGTACATACCTATCAGCCCAGCACTCTGAGAAGCTGAGGCAGGAGGATCCCAAGTTCCAGCCCAACCTGGGCAACTTAGTGATTTAGTGAGACTCTGCCTCAAAAATAAAAATAAAGGCCAAATATGGTGGTGCACACCTGTAATCCCAGTACTCAGGAGGCCGAGGCAGGACTGCTGCAAGTTAGAGGCCAGTCGGGGCTACATAGTCAGTTCAAGGCCAGCTGGGCTACATAGTGAGACATTATCCCAACAAAACAAAACAGACAAAAAAAGGGCTGCAGATGGAGCTGTGTGAAAGCCCTGGGTTCTATCCCCAATACCACAAAAAAGAAAGTGCTGGATCTGAAGTGGACTGTGTGCTGGGCTGCTGCTGCTCTGTCTGAGGGGCCTGCAGGCCTTGCTGCTAAGCTCCAGGTCACATCACCTCCTCCCCACCCCTCGTCCTTTCCTGCACATTCCAGCAAGCTCCATGCTCCTCCAGGCCTTAGGCTCAGGCTGCTTCCTGGTCGAGGGACCAAGGACGGCACACTCCAGGCTTGAGAGCCACCTGGGTGGGGCATGCAGTGGGACCTTCTGAGGGAGGGATGTTTGGCAGAAGAGGGCTCCATCGGGGCTCCTTTGGGGGTGCAGGAGCCCATTTCTTATTAGCCATGGCATCTGGTCCCAGAGGACCAAAGAGGGTGTCCGCGAAGTGTTCTGGGCACTCCATGCAGTGACAGGTGTCCTTCCCTCCAGGAAGTTTGCAGGGAAAGCCACCCCTTTAGAAAGCATCCCGCTGGGCAGTGCGGGATGGTCCGCCTGCTGGGCTGGCCGCTGGCTCGCCAGCTTTACAGGCGCTCCTCTCAGTCACTGCAGAGTCCCTGAGCCCGGAGCTGGGTCTCCTTTCCTCCCCCTGCTTCCCCTCCCAGCTCCTGTGGCCCAGCCCTGACCAGGCCTGCCCGCATCTGCCCACAGGTCCTTTGTCTTGTCCTGTAGGGTGCTGGCTGCCGACCTCACTTGCCCTCTGGAGACTGCCAGTCCCTGGCTCCCTGTTTGGCTGACCTCCCGCAGTCCTGAGAAGATGTTCCTGGTGGGCCTGACGGGAGGCATTGCCTCAGGCAAGAGCTCTGTGCTGCAGGTCTTCCAGCAGCTGGGTTGTGCAGTGATTGACGTGGACGTTATCGCCCGCCATGGTGAGCAGAGGGAGTTTCCGTTACCCTCTCTTTTTTGTGCGTCCTCAGAGGAGATTGACTGTCTAGTGGCCCTGGCCTGAGTCCTGAGACTCTTCTGTGTGCTCTTCCTGCTCCGTAGGCGTCTTGCCCTCATTCCAGGCCCGTCACCAGCAGGAGGGGTGTGTGCATGCTGCTTTTCCCTTGCTGCTTCCCCTATCTTTGCTGCATCTAAAAGCAGCATCTTTGGGTTCCCTCATCATCTCACCTCTGGTCACTGGGGTCCTGTGGCTCCAAGAGTGACCCACCCTCCCTTCATCCCACAGTTGTCCAGCCAGGGTGCCCTGCCCACCAGCGCATCGTAGAGGCCTTCGGCATCGAGGTCCTGCTGGAGAATGGTGACATCAATCGCAAGGTCCTAGGGGACCTGATCTTTAAGCAGCCTGACCGGCGGCAGCTGCTTAACACCATCACCCACCCCGAGATCCGCAAGGAGATGATGAAGGAGACCTTTAAGTACTTCCTCCAGGGTGAGAGCTGTGTGTGGAGAGGGCTCCTTGGTGGGACATCGTGGGGTTTGGTTAGCCAGGCTGATAACAGACCCAAGGGAAAGAAGCACAGGTCCCTCAGCTTTTTTTGAGACAGAGTCTTGCTATGTAGTTCGTGCTGGCTTTGAACTCAGTATGTAGCCCAGGCTGGCCTCAAACTCTCAGTGATCCCCCTGCCTCTGCCTCCCAAGTGCTGGAATTACAGGCATGCACCACTGCGCCTGGCTCCCTCAGCTCTTAAGGAAGTGAAGAGATCCTAGAGGCTCTTGATCCCCAGTAAGTTGATTTTCCAGTAGGGACAAGAGTAATGACAGCCCATGAATAATGCAGTCACAGGCCCACAGCCTAGTCCTGACCTTGATGGTTTTTATACTAGGGCTTCACTGAGGGGTCTATCCCTGTATGGTTTCTCATCTGTGCCAGCTTTGGACAGGGCTTAGGAAGATCTGGGATCCATATTGGCAACTTGATTATGTACAACATAAACTGCAGGCAGAGGCAGTGTTAGTGCAAGGTGAGCTGCCTGGGGAAGCCTGGTTGCAGACTGGAACTGGGGAGGCCTGAGATGGGATAGGGAGTTGGAAGTGTCCAGGGCAGGGCTGTAAGTGGAGGATCATCCCCCAGGGCTGGGGCTCCTGGAGTTAGCCTGGCAGGTACAGGGACAGCAGGATGTGCCAGGAATGAAAGGAGGGGGTATTGGAGAAACTGGGGTCTGTGACCCAACAACAAGGGCCTTCTCCAGGGGCATGCACGTGGCTGGTCCCCATTCCTCAGCACCATACTGGGTAGAGGAAACTAAGTCAGCCATCAGGAGGTAGGGGGCAGGGAGGCTGGGCAGGCCCTGCAGATCTTCCTGCCTCCGCTGGTGTAAGTGGCTCCAAACTGAAGGCCTGGCCACCTGTCTCCTGCAGAAAGCCTTTACTTCTTGGAGACTGTGGGAGCTTTTAGGTTTTTAGGGGCTTTTATACCACATCCATGGCCAGATCCATTGTTCTATCATACCTCAGGTTCTGTGCACAGTGGAGAGCACCCCGACCACTTCCCCCGCAGCCAGTACCCCTCCAGAAGAAGGATGCCTTGTCAAATATCCATGCTGCTGCCCTGCTGCTTCTGCCCCATCACTCGGGCCAGGGCTGGAGCTGGCTTCAGGTCACCTTGTGCTGACCATCCCAGCAGCAGCCTCTTCCTCCTCCCCTGGCAAAGGCACTAGACTCTGCCTTTGTCCTTTCTCCCTCTTCTGTGCCAGGCCCCCGCCCACATGACCCACGGGCAGAGCTTTCTCCCTTTCACACCTGCCCTTTGCCTTCTCTCGCAGGCCGGATAACCAGCACATCTGCCAGACCGTCTGATGCCAGGGTCTCCCCCCTTCCAAAATGAGGTGTCACATAATGTCACCTGCTCCAGAGAGCTGCCACAGTATCACCCACCAGCCTCCTGCCTCCCCACCTACCACTGCTTAAATAAAAGCCAGAAAGCTCTTTTCAGCTTGATAAGGTGAAAAATGGGGACGACAGCTGTGGCTTCTACAGCCCTGGCTTCTCCCTGATGAATATAACAAATACAACTGTCAAAATTGGTATAATCAGATGTCAGATAAGATCACCAGCTGCTGGAGAGGTCTCCGTAGGCAGACGACGTCTTCATAGAGTCAGGGTGTGTGCAGGGCTTATCAAGAGGAGGATGACAGCTGAATAGCCCTCTGCTAGCAACCAGAGCCCGGCCACTGCTCCCAAGAGGGACCAGGAGAAAGGACAGCACCAGGGAGGCTGCGGGCGGGTGGAGGAGAGATAAGAAGCCCAGAGGGGGCCTAGTGTTTGCTCCTGCTCTGAGCTGGGGCAGCAGGGGGGTGGGGGGAGAAGCCTGCATGGCCAGCCTCCTCCTGGGGGGATAGTAACGACTGTCCTCGGCACTCAGTGAGTGGGTGCGTACGGGCAGAGCTCATTTCACCTTTCCCAGCATCCTAGGAGGCACAGGTGAGGCTTGAGAAGGACCAAGGTCACAGGCAGGAAGTAGTGTCAGCAGCACTGTCACCCTGCACCCATCTCACAGGCTTCTCAGGCTTCTGGGAAGCAGAGGGCCTGGCAGCTAAAGTCACCACCCCTTTCCCTGTGTCACCTCCAGTGCAGGTCTCCTGTGACGTCCCTGGATTGGTGTGATGGGCTTGTGGTTGTGTTGGGAGATGTGTAGCTTGGGCACTGGGCTGGGCGTCTGGTTGTGTGGCGGGAGCTGTGTGGCACAGGCACCAGCTGGGCGTCTGGGCAGAGGCAGTGCCCTGTGCCCCTCCTCTGTTGTCCATGTAGGGTAAAGAGAAGCAGAGGCTGTGCCTGTGTCTCTGGGCAGCCCTCTTGGGTGAGCGTGGCTGGCCAGCACTGCACCTGCTTGAGTGCACTGCCCCACAGCCTCTGCAGGGAAAAGCGGCCCCTTTCTTTGGGGCTACTGTTGCCACCCAGCCTGGCTTCTCCTGGTGGGTGTGGAGGTCATATGGAATGTGCTTAACTCAGGGACAGACCCGCCCTTTGGGGTCTCTTCTGAGTGAAGGTGGGATAGAGTAGGGCAGAGGAGCCCCGAGACTCCCAGAGCTCTGCCCAGTCTCCCACAAGTCTGGCCATGTCGTGTCCTCACTTGGAACTAACACTGGATTCAAGATCAAGGGCATGGTGGCACACGCCTGTCATCCCAGCACTCGAGAGGCTGAGGCAGGAGGACCGCCACGATTTAGAGGCCAGCTTGGGCTGTGTGGTAAGTTCATGGCCTGCCTGAACTACATAGTGAGACCCTGTCTCAAAAAACTAAGATCAAAAAACAAAACAAAACAAAACTAAGATCAAGTTGAACCTTGTCTGCCCTGAGCACATCCAGCTTTGGGCAGGGCGGGGCAAGGCACTTCCAGGCTCCTTGGGCTTCACGGGCCTCACCCCTGGGCTCCTCCCCTGCACTGCTGGTCTCAGCCACAAGTCCTCCCCGGTCTTCTCAAGGCCGGTGCTATTCAGTCCTCAGGGGTCGACTCAGCTGAGGTGACTCACAGCCTCCATGCTGAGTGGTGTGGAGTGGGCCAGCTTCTCTGGGCACGTGTGTGGCAGTGGCCCCTGTCACACGAGTGGTGCTGTCACACAAGTATGTGCTGGCACAGTTGACCTCCAGGTCCTGGCCTCTCTCCAGGGTACCGCTATGTGATTCTGGATATCCCGCTGCTGTTTGAGACCAAGAAGATGCTCAAGTACATGAAGCGCACCGTCGTGGTGTACTGGTGAGTGAGGCGGTCCTGAGAGGGTGAGCTTCGGAATGGCCCATGACCTTTGCCACTTCCCTGTGGGGAGCTGAGGCCCGGCCTGGGCAGCAGAGGCGCCCCCTGCTGGCTGCATGAGGCATCCTCCTGCTTTCTGAACAACTCCATGCACTTTCCGGCTGTGCACAAGGTGGCCGGGGGAAGGTTCTGGCCTCTGAGGTACAGAGAGGAAGGGGGCATGGAGAAGGGGGTGCCAGGGTTACTTACTAGCAATGCCTGTGAACAGACTGCTGCGTATAGGGGCTGTCAGAGCCCAGCAAGGAAGGAGCTTTATTCTCAGAACCACAGGACAGGAAGCAAACAAGAATGCAGGGCTGACAGAGAGAGAGACTGACTGACTGGCAGAAAACATGAGTCACAGTCTCCGCTAGTGCCAGTGGAGGAGGCTGCAGGGCGTCACTTCCTAGCTGCCACCCCCAGGGGCACAGATGCACTTGGGCACCTGGTACTGCAGGTGTTTTGGGCACCTGGAGGCAGGGCCTGACCGCCCAGGGCCCTGGACCCTTGCGCCCTGCCTGTCACTTCGAGTGCAACTGAGGGACACAGGTGTCCCTTCCATTCCCCAGGGGCTGTGCCTCCCTGTACACCTGTGCCTCTGCACTCTTGCTCCCTGCTTGTGAATAACATCACGTGGCACCCGGGCACTCACACCGTCCTGGGTCCTCTGTGCCTTGGCAGCACAAGTGCCAGGGGTCAGAAACAAGGACTTTGCCAGGCACTGTGGTGCACAGCAGTAATTCCAGTACTGAAGAGGCTGAGGCAGGAGGATTACTGTGAGTTCGAGGACAGCCTGGACTACATAGTGAGACCCTGTCTCAAAAAACCAAAAACTAAAAAACAAAACACCAAAAACCAAGAAATGAGGACCTTGAGTCTCAGAGTGCAGAGGAAAAGTGGAGCCGAGTCCTGGGTGCCAGTCACACCCATCATCAGCTTGGGAGGTCGGGCCTGGAGAGAGGCCTGAGATGAGTGGCTGTGTGCGTTTCACCAGAGGCCCTGCACTGTCTGACAAACCACGCCTGGTGCCTTTGGGCCACACAGGCATGTCCTGCAGGATGATGGCACCCCGACGCAATGGCTGTTTTTAGTGGTGCTGGGGATCAGTACCTGGGCCCTCATGTGTGCTGGGCAAACTGCATCCCCAGCCCAGAATATTCATATTTTTGAGGAATCTTGACAGTTGTGGAATAAGTACATGGCAGAAATCCCACTGACACAATGACCATCAGGCTTTTAACTCCGGCAGCCCAGGGAGGGCAGTCAAGGGCACTGTTCCAGGCTGCCGGCACGGGGATAAGCAGCACCCACAGCTTTAGCTCCAAGCCGGCCCCACCGTCCCGGTGCGTGTGTGCTCCTGACAAAGGTTACGTACATCCTGTCCTCAGCGAGGCGGCCACAGCCCCACCACCTGGACAGGCCCCAACCCCCATAATGAAGGGTGTTTGTTGTCCTGGAGGGTAGTCTCACTGCACCTGGCTGTGTTTGGTCAGCTTCCAAGGGTCCCAAAGAAAGGCCTGACCTGGAGCAATAAAACCTCCCGTTTCATAACAGGGAGGCTCAAAGACCCAGACGGTGGCAAACAGCTGTGTGGCCATTCCTGACTGCCCAGAGAGGCCAAGCTACTCACGGGGCAGAGGGCCGACTGTGGCCACCAAGCTGAGCAGCCCCCATGTGGCAAAGGCAGGAGAGGGGGCTTCCAAGGAGGGACACAGGGGCAGTGACAGATCGGGGAAGAGGCAGTCTCCAGTTTCCTCCAGAGCTGGGAAACTTGCAATGTTCAGCTCCATCTGCAGTGCTTGATCCTGTCCTGAGACTGCGGGTCCAAGTTCTGAGTCCTCACTGCCCTTTGAAGGTCCTGGGCTTGCCTGTCTCCTCTCCTGAGGAGCATCCACTACAGCCACCGCCATCTCAGTGTGCAGGGTCTAGGGAGGGGTGTGGATGCTGCAGGAAAAGAAAGACTTTCGAGCAGAGAACTAGGATGCGACTGATCTGGGCCTCCCACCCCATAAAGCGGGATCTTCCATGGGGTGAGAAAACAGCGCCCTCCTCACTGGCCTAAGTGCCACAGGTAGCCCTCAGAGCTGCGGGGCCTTTGGAAAGGGGCAGTGAGCTCCCTGAGCCCTGCCCTGGCCAGCAGGTTCCTGGGGGGCCACTGGAGGGGGGACCCTGTCCTCAGTGCCTGTGTCTGCTGGCAGCAGCGAGGTCAGGGCCCACAGTGTCAGTTTGCCCACCCCTAGCGATCGAGACATGCAGCTGGCGCGGCTGATGAAGCGGAACAGTCTGAGCCTCGAGGATGCTGAGGCCCGCATCCAGGCCCAGCTGCCCCTGAAGGACAAGGTCCAGATGGCCAACCACGTGCTTGACAATTCAGGCGAGTGGAGCAACACACGGCGCCAGGCTATCCTCCTGCACACCCAGCTGGAACAGTCGCTGGAGTACCTGCCGCTGCGGCTCGGTGTGCTCGTGGGACTGGCTGGCATTGCCAGCCTCCTCTACCTGCTTGCCCGCTGCCTGCTACCTTCCCCCTAGCCAGGCACAGCCCCTCCACGCGCCTCACGTGCCCTGGGCCTGGCTGGCCAGCCCTCCCTCCTTCAGGGTGCACAGCCCTCCTTCCCAGCCCACCGGCGCCCCCCTCCGGTTCCTGTGATGGTGGCAGCAGTGGTTAGACTGGGTTGTGGCTCCGGGTCCTGCTGGTGTCCAAGGGCACCCAGGCTTGGATCTTCTCTGACTCCTGCCCAGTCGAAGCCAGAACCCTTGTAGACTGTGGAAAATCCTCTTGGACAAGGGTTTCCACTCTCAGGCGGGGTAGGGGTGCTGTGGCCAGGCCGACTGGGAGGCCCCGCTTCCCACTGGGCCTCCTCCAGGCCCCCAGCCCAGGTCTCCGTCACACTGCTTGCAGCCCCAAGGCCCTGCTGCTCCTCACCCCGTGCCTCCCTCCAGGTCCCTGGCCTGGGATGTCCCCTGCCACCTACCCCTGCCCCACCTCAGTGGCTAACCCAGACAGGGACTGTTGAAGCCTGGCTGGTGCTCATGGTGCTCAATAAAGTGTGATTCAGACACCAAGGTTGCAGACCTGGTGGGTGATGGTGTGGGGTGCCCTGGCTGCTTCCTGCACCTAGGCCCCGGCCCAGGAGCACCCACCAGGTGCAGCGAACCCCTGTGAAGGTGATGAGGATGACCCTAAGCCTCCCAGACCAATCAGAGCGGCACAGGCATCAGTCCCCGACGGTGCCTGAGCTCTGCTGACGTGTGGCTCTGTACCCGGCGGCTTATTAAGGCCAGGAGGGAACATGACGAATGTGTGTGCACCAGGGCTGTGTTTAATGCCCCTTTCCAGGGCTTGCGTACCTCAGAGGTGGTTCATTAAATCCTCCCGAGCCCCAAGGGGCAGAAAGGCTGGGTGCTCAGGGAGCTGCAGGACTGGGGGGGGGGGAGTTGCTTCCATGGTTCCCAGGGATAGAGAAAAGAACTCCTCAGGTGCCCAGGGGGTGCAGATGCTGCTCTGCGTGACAGCCACAGGGCACTGAAGGCTGGGCTTGTGCTGGGCCCTGGGAGGGAAGGACTTGACATGGATCACAGTGCTACATCCTGGACCTCTTAGGGGAGCAGGGCCCTGAGGTAGTCCAGTGCTGTCTCCTGTGTGCTCAGACCTCTGTCCTTGGGTTTCTGCTCTCCAATGGGCTCTGCGATACCCATGTCATGGACCTCCTATATGGAGGGCAGAGAATCCTGTGGCAGCTAAAATCCCGAAGAATTCATGGAGTTTAAGGCTGAGTATGTCAGGGTGTCCCCAGGTGGCCTGCTGGCCCTGAGCCATGCTGCAGCCAGCAGGTGGCAGCAGACACTTGGGCTGAGGCTGCTGGGCAGCGTAGTCTTTGCCTCTGTGCCTGCTGCTAGGCCCTGTCCTGGCCGGGGCACCTGTGCTTCCCTGGGCCTTGCCGGCTTGAAGAGTCTGCAGTCTTGTAGTTCACAGGCTTGTTTGTGGTGCTGTCCTTGAGATCTGTGGGGCTGTGCCAAGGTGGTCCTGAGACAGGTGGCCACCAGCTCAGTGCTGCTCCCACTGCCTATACCACCCATGGGGTCCACCTGGACTGTTTGGCAGCCACTAGTAACTCCAGGTGTTCGCCTCCTTCCTTGGGAGACATGGGAGGGGTAGGGAAAGGCTGAGATCCCTTGATGACCCTCGAGCCTCTGTGGATGGAAACCAGGCAGGAGAGGGTGGTGTCTGCTGGAGGCTCTGGAGGGACACAGGGAGCAGCTGGGGCAGGAGAGGGTTGGCCTAACAGCCCCATGTGGACACCGAGGTTGGGCAGGAGGGGCTGGGAGGTGCTGGTCCCTTTCCTGCCCCCCACTGCCCTCCCCTCTTTCATTGCCACTCAGATTCCAATACAATCCCAGCTAACCAGCATGTCGATAGAACAAGTCAGCCGCACAGTGCCAGCCAATTACAGGAAATCATTCCGCTCCACAGCTCAGCACTCGCCTTGGGGAGGGAGGGAGGCTGGCAGGAGGGTGAGGGGCTCCAGGGACATCCAGCCCGGGGCTCTGTGCTGGATCCATTCCCTGTGCCAGGAGATTCAGGCCCCAAGCCAGAGAGAGATGAGAAAGAGCAGGAGATAAAAAGATGCTGAGGGCTGAGGGGGGATGAGTGGGTGCGTGGGGAGGGGCCTGTGTGGAGCCCAAGGAGTCAAGGGCCTGGAAGCTAGGGACCTGCAAGACCTGCACCCCTGCAAGACAAGCACTCTGCACACTGAGGGACTCCTGGGGCCGGGGGTACCTGGAGGTGAGGAGGACCAGTGGGCAGCCCAGTGCAGGGATGGAGTATCTATCTCCCTCTCCAGCTTCCTGCATCCAAGTTGCTGGAGTGTGGGAGGGGACAGGGTCCTCCTCATTCAACTTCAATCCCCTCTGCCTTCAAGTTCCTCCTCTGGCTCCCAAGAATGTTCACTGGCTGCCTGGCATCCCAGCTTATTGAGAGAATGAGGCAGGTGGACCTTGAGTTCGAGGCCAGCCTGGACAACTTAGACTGTCTTACAATAAAAAAAAAAAAGAGGAGCTGGAACGTGGCTCAGAGGGAGAGCACTTGCCCGACAGCAGGAGGCCCTAGTTCCCATCCAAGTTCCGCTCAGGGGAAGGACCCCGAGTCTCCCACGCTCAGCTTGCATCTCCCGTTCCTGTGCCTCCCGCTGTCACAGCCGTCCCTCCATCAAGAAGCTCCCTGTCCTGGCTCCCAATACTTGGCGGTCCTTGGGGGCCAGAGACCCTGGTGGAGTCATTCTGCCGAGGAACTGAGTGACCGCGGAGCCCCGGCAAGCACCCTTGGTGCCCTGGGCCCTTCCTCCCCTGCAGACACCCAGTGAGGGCCTGGCTGGGTGCACTCAGCCCCTTGGGCACCCAAGGGTGGGCAGGTGGTGCAGGGAGAGGGGCCATACTTCTGCCCAGCACCCAGGCACCGGGAAGAGGCGAAGCCGAGTGCCAAGTTCCTGTGCCAGGGATGAGGGCGGGACGGCCCTAGAATACGCTCCATTCGCACCTTGGGCATCGCTGGTGCTGCTTTGCCGGCCTGAAACCAAAGCCCCCCGTGGCCCCTCCCGTGGGCCAGGCGCTCGGGCTCAGTGGCACACGGGGCACAGCCAGCCCGCGGGCTCTGGCCATCGACTGGCCGCCTCCCTCTTCGCTGCTCCCTTTTAATTGAAGTTTGTTTGAGCGGAGCACCAAGCGGGCAGAAGCTGAAGCCAAATATTTAGTTGCTGCAAACTGGCACCTGCAGATCAATTACCCAGCCAGGGTCGCCTACAGAATCTCAGTGCCAGTGCCCGGTCTCCACCATGGATCATATGCGGCTGGCAGGGGACAGATTTCTGATGGACAAGGGTCCCTGAGAAAGGACTTGGTCTCCTGGACTTGGCCCAGTCCCGGGAGCTCACTGCCGGGTGACCTTGGGCAAGCCCGCCATGCTCCCTGAGCCAGGTCTCCTGCCGGTATGTGGGGCACGGAGGGACCCAGGGCCTGGCCCAGGGTGGCTCCCGCCCATGTGGCTTCTCTGGTGGAGTGAGGTGGGGACACGGAGGGAGGTGGTGGTCAAGGCACAGCCAAGCCCACCAGCCCTGGAGTCCCAGCAGATCAGGCCCTCCAGGGGACCTCTGGCAGGGAGCAGCCGGGACCCCAAGGGCCACCCCGCTTCCAGAACAGAGTAGAGGGGGTAACATGGGGGAGGAATCCCGACATCGGGAGGGAGTGGTGTTGACGGGGAGTCCCTCCTGCCATCCTACTGCCTAAGTCGCTTGGTATTTTAAGGGCTTCCGCAGCCAAGGTGGCAGGACTCGGGTGGTGGGGTGCGGGGAGGTGTTAGTCCCAGGCTTCTGACACAGGGATAGACTCGGCCATCCCCTCCCTGACCAGGACCCTCGCAAGGCATCAAACCCGAGGTACAGATAGGACTACATCACCCCACTCCCCCACTCCCCTGCCTTGATTTTCCCAGCTGCAAAGTGGGCCCCCCAGCCACAAAGCACTAATCATGATGTTCTATTCAGTGGGTGACTTCTAGAGGTTACTGAACCCATTACCCCACCTTCCACTCATGCTCCTAACCTGTTGCTACCTCACCTGCAATGGCAGAACCCCCTCTTTAGGGTTGGCAGCCCACCATTTATCATACCAGGAAGTCCTTCTGATAGTCTACCTTAAATCTCTCACTGCCTCCTCTGGGAAAAATGTAAAGGACGAACAGCAAAAAGATAAATGTTTATGGATAGGTGATGCCACAGTATTTTTAAAAATACCCCACAGAGGGCTGGGAGGGGCGGGCATTATCTTCAGACACAATGCTCTTTACACTAAACATCTTGGCGATAAATATAGCTGTGTAATTCTTTTTTCTTCTTGGCAGGGAGAAAAGCTAAGGCTGGGCGGATAGGCAGAGGGACCCGAAAATATAAATCAATATGTGACTTTAATATATGTGCTCTCGGTGGCTGTGTGCTGGGGACTATTAGTAACCTTGATTCCAGCTCAGTGTCCACGCAAGACAGGGGACGCGCAGCCCCCAGGGAGGAGGAGAGAAATTAGGAAGCCAAATTCTCTCTCTGATTGACACCTGGGTAAACATTATCCTGGCAGAAGGGGAAGAGAAAAAGATCAATGCCGAGTATTTTTATCACGGTCCAGGGACGGTCAGGGGAGAAATTAAAGAAACAGTTATCTAAGGTGCTCGGCCCCAAGGCAGGGCAGGGAGGGCGCAGGTGGGAGGGGATCGCCGCCACGCATCAGACCTGAGGCTCCTAAACTTGGTGGTGCGGCCCAGGGTGGGCAAGGTGAGCGTGGAGGGAGGCTTCTGGGCGTCCGGACCAGAGCCCAGAAATCCTGGGCCCCACCCTGGCTCTGAGACCTTGGCAGAGGCGCTTGATCTCTGAGCCGCCGCCTCGTCTGTGAATGTGGCGAGCGGCCCGCACCCCACTCGTCTCGTGTTTGCACAGGTGTGCGTTATCATGCTCGGCTTCTAGTCACATTTCAGGTGCTCAGGAGTGCCGGGCTAGGCAGTGACATACGGGGCCAGCACCATTCTAGGATAAGAAGCCACAGGGTAGGACTTCTGTCCTGAGATGGGACAAACAGCCCTAAGATATGTGAGGCCAAGGATGACATTCCTAAAGGACGACAGTGGCCAGCGGAGAGCCCCCGCAGGCCCAAGTCAGGTCCCCAGCTTGCCGGCTGGCCACAGGCCAGGTGGGACATGGCTACCCCCCAGGTCCATGGTCCCGTGGGCAATGCCCTGGACACGTTCCATCCCTGGTGCCCCACTGAGCCTGGTCCCCTCCACAGGGCTGGTCTCTGTCACCTGTGCTTCTGCAGCCCTGAGCACATGTCAGGA
>PVJO010022858.1:0-27248 GCA_004026905.1 Hystrix cristata | reverse complement strand
ACATGGTTATTTTGTACCTGTACATGATACATCTTGGTTTTCCCCTCTCTTCCCCCCTTACCCTCCCCTCCCTTCCATTCACCTACCCCTCCCTATTTGCAACAAGTGTAGCTACACTTTACCATTTTTTCCTCTTTCATCTTACTTTTCTTTTAACCTTCTTCTTTAACCCCCTTTTCCCTATCTAGTTCTCTCTTTTGAATACTATCTCTCTTTTTTCTTTCAAAATATCTATCCTTTGTCCTTATTTACACTTAAGGTTTCTCATATCAGAAACAATTCGATGTGTACTAATAAGTGTCTGATTTATTTCACTTAATAGTATGTTCTCAAGGAGCATCCATTTACATACAAATGACTCTAGTTTATCCTTTTTAATGGCGGTGTAGTACTCCATTGTGTAGAAAAACCACATCTTTTTTTAGCCATTCATCAGTTGTTGGGCATTTAGGTTGTTTCCAAGACTTAGCTATTACAAATTGTGCTGCTATGAACATGGTTGTGCATATATCACTGTGATATGATGATTTTAATTCTTCTGGGAAGATACTAAGCAGAGGAATAGCCGGGTCAAATGGAACCTCTAGTTGTAGTTTTCTGGAGAATAAAATAGGAAGAACTCTCAAAGACATAGGGGTTGGAAAAAAATTTATGAATAAAACTCAGGCTGCACGGGAAACAATTCAAAGAATTGATGCTTGGGACCACATCCTATTAAGAGGCTTTTGCACGGCAAAAGAAATTACTAATAGAGTAGGGCGAAAAGTCACAAACTGGGAGAAAATTTTTGCCAGCTGTCCCTCAGACAAAGGTCTAACATCCAGAGTATATAAAGAACTCAAAAGGATCAAACCCCCCAAATTTAAAGACCCTATCCAAAAATGGGCATCTGAAATGAATAAACATTTCTCAGATGAAGAAATAAAAATGGCAAATAAATATACGAAAAAATGTTCAACATCATTGGTCATTCGAGAGATGCAGATCAAAACAACACTAAGCTACCATCTCACTCCAGAAAGAATAGCTATTATCAAGAAATCAACCAATAACAAGTGCTGGCGGGGCTGCGGGGAAAAAGGAACCCTCCTGCACTGTTGGTGGGAATGTAGACTGGTCCAACCACTGTGGAAATCAGTGTGGAGATTCCTCTGGAGTTACTTTTAAAAGTAGAAATTAATTTGATGCCAAAGACCAAAGAGTTTTAAATGTAAGAAATAAGAAATTTCTTGGATTTTAGGCTATCTGGTGGTAAAGTTGTCCTTTTTTTTCAACTACTCTTCACAGACAAAATAGGAGACTTTAATATGTAGTTGTTTCACATTTTAGTAATAATTAGTTGGACATGCTTATGATCATATGAAGGTACTATGAGTTTGTGAAAACTAATGATCATTTAGAAATGATACTCATCGCATCAGGCTTGGTGCTGCTGGTCTGTATTCCTGCTTGGGAGGCTGAGGTAGAAGGGTTATTTGAGCCCAGCAGTTCCAAGGCCAGCTTGTGCAACCTGGCCAGACCCTGTCTCAAGAAAAACAAAGACTAGGGATATAGCTCGGAGACAGAGTGCTGGCCTAGGTGTAAAGGCCTGGGTTTTATCCCTAGCACTACACAGCAAAAAACAAGTGAGCAATGCTGAAGTTAAAATCTGTCTTCAAGTTCCCGTGACATATTGAGATGGTTCAATTTTAAGTGTTTTATAACTCCTTGGTGCCCTAGTACCTTAGTTTCTGGAGCTACAAAATTTCTGTACAAGAGAAGGGCTGATGTCCATTATGATTATGAGAAATAGTACTTTGTATGGGGGCATCCTGGTAACAGAAGAGTAAGCTTAAATTTCACTTCTGTTCCTCTGCCCCTAAATTTAAACCCTACATTGAAAGGCTGCCTAACAAACTCCATCAACTTTGGGTGTTAGTAGAACAAGCCTAAGGTTCCCTGTTAATTATTTTTAGTATATGTGCTGCCGAAGCAAGCACTTGATAATTATTTTTAAAGGACACATTTCTATAAGGAAAATTTGAAGACTTCTTGTGGCTTAATGAAGATTGGGAAAAAACCCACCAACTGTTTTTTTTTTTTTTTTTTTTTTTTTTTTTTTTGGTGCTGGGAATCGAACTCCTTGGAATAATTTAGGATTAAGTTACTGTGAGCCTCTGGTCATAATATTTTGTTATCTAATCAATACATAACCTTGTTTTATGTGTGTATCTGTTTAAGATACCTTATTTAGTATAAATTTTTGACTGATTGACATTGAACTCAAAACACCAGGACTCATGCCTGAATGAAGCTCATCTAACTTATAAAACTTATCTAACATGAAGAAGATATAACTTTCTTGCTGTTAGGGATACCATACAGCACATGAACACTATGCTTGGGGAATGCTTTAAGCACTGAAATTCAAAAAACAAAAAACACTGAACTCATCAGTAAACAGCACAGAAATGGAAAAGGCATGAGACTAAATAGAGCACTTGTTTGTAGTTTGTAGTGTGAGAGGTGAAGTAAGAAGGCAGCATGCAACCTTGTTTAATCTCATGGGAATGTTGACCATTTGGGCAACTAGTTTTTCACTGGTCTGCAGTGAAATGAGCATGAAAACTCAACAATGATTGTGGGGTTACAAATGAATTTTAGCAAGAAGATGAATCTACATATAACAATCCATGAATGATGATTGGGTGTGTGTGTTTGTGTGTGTGTTTGTGTGTGTGTGTGTGTGTGTGCATGTGTGTATAAAATGTTTGTTTCTAGACTCTCTTTTCTCAGTATTGTAAGGATGTTAATTCTTCCCAAATCGATCATAGATTCAAGGCAAACAAACAGAAATCCCAGGAGCATTTTTGTAGAAATTGACAGACTGATTGTGAAGTTAAATAGAAATGTAAGGGGCATAGACTAGTCAAGATAACCTTGAAAAAGAAGAAAAAGTTGGAGGCCTAGCATTGGCTGATTCAAGACTTACGAAGCTGTTGTAATCAAGGCAGTGGGATTGACATCAAGAAAGACAAATAGATTAATGAAAAGAATGATGTTATTATTTAAATCTGCAAAAAAGTATTTTTTCCCCCTAAGCAAACATGTTAATTTGGTTGTGACATGAATACTTCCTTTATTGAGATCTTTATTTACCTAATTTAGCTTTCAGAAGTGAACGTTATTGAAAATCCAAAACTGTGATTCCCTCTTGGGTCATTTTGTCCAGTTATCTAATGGCTGGTTTTGTTACCTAGGCAGGTGCGGTCAGAAAACAAGGAAAAGAGTGCAGTGATGTCTTTTACAGTTACAGATGAGCCTGTCTATATTGACTTGACTTTGTCAGAAAACAAAGAAGAGGTAAGTAGTTTGAGGGTTTTTTGGTTGTTGTTTTTTTGATTTTGGGGGGCTGGGGGTTGGCTCTGGATTTTACAAATCTCAGTTTTAATTAAAATAGTGGTATGAGGGAATAATGACAAAAATGTAACCAAAATCTTAGATCGTTGAAGAAATTTTTAAATCACTGTGATGGTTTCCTGTGGGAGGAGAGGGAAATTTTGCATAAAAAGCTAGTACATTTTTAAACACATTATAAAAATTAATAAAAGTTGTTAAGAGATTTTGTTAATAGGAATATCTATAAATAATCATATATGATTGCTAAATCAAATGCATTTTTAAATTTTAAAATCGTGTGAGTCTTAAGGTGTATTTTGTTACAAGAGTGACACTTTGTTCAATGCTTTTTTTATATTTAAGCATTTTTCATGTAAAAGAAATCAGCATTAAATAAACCTGACTTTATTCAAGTTCTTCATTTTCATGCTTCTGCTTGACTAAAACTATGTAGGATTTCCATTTGGACACAATCTTACTTTTTAAGTGAAAGCTGAAGTTTCACTTTTAACTCAGTATAAATTTTAAAATGCTGATGTTGTATAAAACTCAAACTGGGATTTAGAGATGATTCAGAATTTTTTCATGATGTTTTAATATTTTCGAAAAGTGTAGTCGAAGGAACATTGGTTTGAAAATCAGAAGACACTGGTTAACATATACTGCTGTGCTAACAAACTTGGCCTTCTAATGTGAAGTGGGTGTTGGTGAGTAGGTCAGTGAATTACTTGTAAGTTTTGTTTGCATGGACCAGACAGGTAGTGAGGAAATCTACAAGTGATTTAAGTATTTTTAGAAACCTATAGTAGGAATTCAATCCTTTTTTCTGTTGTTTTGTTTTGTTTTATTTGAGACAGTGTCTCGCTCTGTAGTCCAGGCTGGTCTTGAATTCACTATGTAGCCCAGGCTGGCCTTGAACTCTCAATGGTCCTTCTGTTTTAGCCTTCTTAGACCTGGGATTACAGGTGTTCACCACCACACCTGGTTTAACCACAGTATTGCTTTGTAAAGTTAATCATTTGGGGTAGGCTTGTGTACATTCAGTGTCATCAGTACATTTTCTTATGATCATAAATTCTGGTCGTAGGAGCTGACGAGAAACAAGTTCAATATTTCTTATTACTAAATGGGAGAGATTTAACTGCAAATGATTTTCTGAAAAATTTTGAACTTTTTTTTTTCTGGTGATAGGGATTGAACCCAGGGCTGATGTGTGCTAAGCAAGTGCTCTACCACTGAGTTACGTCTTCAACTCAGAAGATTTAAACTGTTATTTTTGTGTTTGTGTGATTTTTAGAATTAGGTTCTTTAAGTCTAAATGCAAGTAACTAACAAGAAAAATCACTTCTCTTGGATTAGCCAAACTTGCCCCAGCCTAGACTATTTAGAGAATGGATTGAGTTTTTGCTTTCTCATTTTCTGACTGAATTCTCTTGCTACTATTAGATTTCTTTTTAGTTTGGAATAATAAGTAGCATTATACTTAAAATTACTAATAAGATGAAGGGAGCTGGTCTTTTTAAAAAGATACTTCCCTGCACTCCAGAGGTTGAGGCAGGAAGATTGCTGTGAGTTTGGTTCCAGCATGTGCTGCATAATGAGTTTAGGGCCAACCTGAACTGCATAGCAGGACTCTGTCTCAGCAAACAATAAGTAAATAAGATGCTTTTAAGGTATTAAAGTAAGTGATACGTGAGGAAGCCAAGTTCCAATTCTGCCAGTTGATAAAAAGTTGTAATAGTAATTTGAAGGTAAAATTCCAAAACAAAGCCTTGCTTCAGGCATTATGCAAAATTTGCTCATTTTCTCAAAAAGTTACCAACCTGCCTAAACACTTGGGAATAAATTTGGATATGTTGGTAGGAGTTAATGATGATGGGAGAGAAGCTATCTCTTACAGCTTACATGTGCTACTAAACTTCAAGAAGAGTTTTCTTTAGCAACATCTCTCGAAATTTCTTTTTTTCTTTTTTTTGAGACAGAGTCTCACTGTGTAGTTCATGTTGAACTACACCGTGTAGCCCAGGCTGGCCTTGAACTCATGGTGATCCTCCTGCCTCAGCTTCCAAGGGCTGGGATTACCGGCATGAGCCACCGGGGCTGGCGTCATGTCTTTAAATATACCAGTAAATGCCTTTAACATTTTCTGAGTACTTTTGCAGTGCCACATTGGTCTTAAAACATTGTGTGTATTTCATTTTTCCTGATGCTGTGTATTCATTTAAACCTTCCTTAAAGTGAGAATCGGGTGCGTTCAGGGTGGTGTGGCCGTAGACTGAGGTTTCTTTAAGAAAACTTCAGTGCTCTAAGTGCTGCATAGATTCTCAGAGCGGGACCCCAGCTAGCTGCACATGTGCACAGCAGAGTCCAGACAAGGAGCTGGCAGTACACAGAAGAGCGGGTAGGGAGGCTTTAGACTCCCACCCTCCCTTCCCAGCCGCAGACATTGGCAGCAGCTCTGACCGCTGTGGTTTGTGTTTCCAGCCTCTGCGCTTGGTGGTCACTTTGTTCATCTTACTTCCACACTGTGTTCTCTGTGCCTGTCAGCTTACTTGATCATTTAGAATCTGGACATCAGGATTCATTACTCTTGTTGTTTTGTCAGATAATTATTTTTAAATATATCCTTACTGTTCTAACTTTTTCTCTGGTTATTAAAAGGAACAGGAAGAGAGTTGAGTTTTCACTAAGTTTTGGGAACTGAATTATATGATTCATTAATCAGCTATATTTTTCTTTTAGCCTGTCAAGTTAGCTGTTGTTTGCAGAGATGGTCAAGTCCATCTTTTTGAACATGTATTAAATGGGTAAGTTTTCAAGTCAGAAATTTATTCTTTATTGCTTTTTCCTAGTCACCCCTCTTTGTCCTTTGCATTATCTTACTGTTCATTTAGATTTTTTTCAAGTCCCCCCCCCCAGTCCTGGGGATCGAACCCCCCCAAAGGATTTACAAAGATTTATTGCAGAGATTTTAAAAGACTTATTGATTCATTTATTTATTTATGAAATGAGGTCTTGCCAGGTTTCCCAAGTGAGATTTGAATTTGTAATCCTCCTGCTTCAGCCTCCCACAGTGCTGGGATTACAGGTGTGTGCCACTGCACCAGATTGGAAAGCATTCTTGAGTTCATTTATATGAATATATATATTTTGGTGCCAGGGATTGAACTCAGGGCCTTGTGCTTGTGAGGCAAGTTCTCTACCACTGAGCTAAATCCCCAGCCATTTATATGGATATAGTAAGGACTCAAGTTTTTGGAGTCGTGAACCATTTCATTTATTTGTGGTTAGGAGCGTGGCTTTGTTTTTTTTGTTTGTTAAGATAGGGTTTTGATATGTAGTTCGGACTGGCCTTGAACTTTGAGCTCTACTCCTGCCTCAGCCTCCCAAGTGCTGGGATTACAGGCATACCTGATGCAGGGCAGTGGCTCTTTTTATGATGCATACTTGAGAAGTTCTAAAAATTAATTTTGAAAAGAAGGTTGTTCAGTTTGAGATTTGCTTGGGTACTTTGGTGTTACCTTAATTCTGTCCTCCAGACTATTCTACTTCCCCGTGCCTGTGGCGGGGGGAATCATAAAGTGTGGCAGTGCTGTTTTGACAGAGCATGGAGTGGAATTGGTAGGTTTTGTAGTGCGGTAGTCATAGGTCAATTTAGCAACGCATGTCCTGGAGGCCAAATTCATTAGATACTACATGTTGCCCCAAAAATCTTGCAATACTTCTGTTGCTTTACAGAAAAAGTTTGACAAACCTTGTCATATATTGTGTACATGGTGACACTCAGTTATGTGAAATTTTAACACGACTGGCTATTGTGAACTATGGTAGCCTGTGCTGTATATCCCAGATGTGCTGTGTACTTTTATTTTTGCTTTTCCCTCTTTTTCTCTTTGTTCAGCCCAAGCTTGCTCTGCAGAGCTGGTTTTTCCCATACTCACTCACCCTGTACTTTTCAAATAAACTTTTGGTGCCATTAAATAAATGAATTTTAACATGATTGCAACTTTTTATTGCCAGTAACTGTCCATATTTTAAAATACTAGAATAGGAATTTGAATATAGACTAATTATGAAAGCAGTATGTACTTATTTTCAAACATTCAGGGAATCTGAGTCTCTGTGTGGTAACTGTTAATATTACAGCGTGTAGCCCTTGAGGCTTTTATTTTCATAGTGATATGTGTATATGGAATGTACTATTGACCAGAGGCACTAGGGTGCAGAAATAGTGGGCAGTGCTAAGCCATTGAAGGATGTTAAGCAGAGAATTGATGAGGTTTGGCCTACAATCATTCTGTGTTTTTTTGTTTTTTTGAGACAGGGTCTCGCTGTGCAGTTCAGGCTCACATACTCCATGGCCTTGGCTGGTGTCAAAACTCTTAGCTATCCTCATGCCTCAGCCTCTTGAGTGCTGAGATTAACAGACATGCGCCACCATGCCCAGCCATTCTGTCTTATATGTTGAAGTAGTCTAAAGGGACATAAAAGCCAAAGCAGAGATGCGAAGTCCTGGGTCTAGAGATAGTTTTGGAATCAAGGTACTGGAAGGAGTGAGTTAGAAAGATACGGATAGCAGAATGCTCTTAAAATCGAGATAATAGAGGATGTGTGGTTACTAGGAATAAACTGTAGTAAGATGTCTAGGGCATGAGGAATGTATGGTTGAGGTACAATGAAGGGCGTGATCCTTGGAGGTAGAAACCAAGAGACCAGAATATCAGAAGGGTCTTCATCCTGGATACTGTGTATGAGAATCCCTAAGAAAGGAATTCAGTAGTAATGTCAGGAAGAAAGACAGCAAGCCATTGAAACCTTTAAGAAGTGTGGGGGTGTGATCCAGGGATGGCAGCAGCAAGTGAGATGGCTGGTGTTGGTGACACCAGTTAAAAGGTTTTTGGGGGTGAATGAGAAACTTCAGTGCCTTGAAATTTTTCCTGGAGAATAAGGAGTACACTTTAATCATGTCTGAGACTCCTGGCACAAAGGGTATGAGAGAGAAAATAGCTACCACTTGGGAGGGCTGCAAGGACGAGCCAGGGTAGAGCAAGAAGGTGGAGCACACCCCTAGAGAAGACACGAAAGATATAATTCGTTACTGGAGCTCCACTCCAGAGGTTGTGGTAAGGCTTCTGGGGATTGGAAGCAGAGGGCCATGAGGACTGGTGGGAGGAGGGCACTCACACAGAGCTTTGGGAGCTTGCAGCTTCCTTTGGGGCCAGAGTGGGACAGAGCAGCAGGCAGTTCTCAAGGCTGGTTTTGGTGGGGAGCTTGACAGGTACACTATGCTCCAGGGCGCTGTCTACTCATGGTGCTAGTGTGGAGGCTAGAGGAGGATCTCGTTTCCTGACTTGAGGCCAGCTTCAAAGAATTAGTAGGAGGTGCTTTCTCTGATCTTACTTTTTTTCTACATTCCTAGACACTGCAAAAAGCCTTTGACTTCAAACTGCACAATTCAGATAGCAACACCTGGGAAAGGCAAGAAGTCAACGCCAAAACCCATTCCTATTCTAGCAGCTGGCTTTTGCTCAGACAAAACGTCATTGTTGCTTGTGTATGGAAATTGGTTTCAGCCTACCATTGAGCGAGTGGTATGTAGATGCTCCTCTGGAGAAAAACAACACAGAATCAACCTGTGTGGAGAGAATGATTTTAAAAATGACTCATTGATTACTTATCAGAATACTTATGGAGAAATAATATATTCTCCTGTAATTAGTGAACATTTCACTGAGTGGTTTATTTTAATTTGTGAGAACTCTGTATGCTTTATTCATACATAAAGTAATACTTTGACGTGGAATTGACGTAAAGGACAAAGCATTATCAAGATATTTAATGTCACCTTTCCCTCCATATTCTATCTTGGAAATCTAGTGTGTATGTTATGTTTACAAATGTCAGTTTGGACTAGCAACAGTTCATGTACTTAGTAGCTACACTTGCGTTGAATTTTGCCTAATCATATAAAATGTACATCTCAATAATAGGAGCCCTCAGTGGTAGTACCCATTGGAGCTTCTAGGTAGCAGTGTAATGGGCAGTACCATGACTTATGTTGTTTACCACAGAAGTTTCTCAGAAGACTTGTGAGTTAGTAGCATGTCCAACAGGTAATTTCTTAAGCTTGGATTTATAATACTTAGTAAGATCCTCGGGGAGATTATAAATGGACTATTACATGGCCAAGCAAGCTTTTGTTGGGTTCATGAAGAATACTCCCCCTCTTCCCATGGTGTTGAGGATCAAACCCAGGGCTTTGTACACATCAGCCTAAAGATCTTTTAAAGATTTTATTTTTTTTTTTATACATATATATATATATAGTGTACCTATATAGTACATTTTATAGTGGATATATAGTACATAAAATTTTTATAGTACATACATATTAAAAATTTTTAATTTTTTAAAAAGGAGGAAAGTGTGAAGCTTTAAATATACTTCCTTGCCATATGTCCCTCTTAGCTACTGTTACCTGTTCTGTCCTTGCAAATACTGATTATACAAAGAGTTAGACATGACCCCAGACCTTTATTGGTACATACGTAATTTGCTGCTTAGGACTCCTCTCCTCATGCAGACCCACTTCAGAGCGTTTTGTTAATCAGCAGTGTTATCTTTGACGTGCTTGTAGGAAATTTTAGAATAGGACTATTTATATTGAACATGGATTTTTTCAAGGATTATGATCTGATATGTTTTCCTTAAAATCTGCTACATTAAAAGAAATCTGTTGGCCCTTCACAACTACAAATGTGAAAAATTCAAGCTGAACGTTCATACTGAGAGAACGATATTCTTTTCCCAATGTCTTTGTATTTTACCCATTTCCTCAGCTGCTGTCAATCTGATTGGTGTTTATGATTGGTTAACAGTTTAGTGTTGAACCCTCCCACACTTTTAAAAAATATTTTTATAAAAATGCAGTTAGTCATTGTTTATTTTGTTTTTGTTCCCAGCTGATTTGTTTGACACTGTTTTTTTCTTCTGTCTCTTTTCTTTTAAAAATACATTTCCAGGCTTTAAACTCCAAAGAACCTCATATGTGTTTAGTAAGAGATATTTCAAACTTCTGGGCCCCAAAAGTAGAAACAGCTGTAACAAAGGTAAGTACATTACAAATTTGAATTTAAGAGATTTGGGTGAATTGAATTGTTTTGTAGTTTTATGTTTAGACTGGTTCGATTTATCTTTTTATTCTTTAATATCTTTGCGATCTTATAAATTTTGTGGGATTATGGTTTTAGATAGCAAGATTATAAAACTATTTCTGTACTCTTGGTTTGCTGACTGAGTGCGTGGCTGAGTTTAGGTCGTCCCTGTCCACTGAGCATGGTTGCCTGGGCAAGAAAATATACAGGAATAAATATCATACTTATCAGTGAGTAATTTTATCATTTTCAGTACTTAAAGAGCATAACATGGTTGCAGGCAGTGCTGTATTTCAGGGTGAAATAAAACCATAGTGGGGCCAGAATTTATTAGCACATACATGAGCATCATTGTGACACCACTCTGGACAGAACTGAGCATCCGCATGGAGGTTCCTGTGTGTGGCAGTTTAAGCAGAAGAGGAAAGCCAGGACCTGCTGTGATGACACCCACATGGTTTCGCTTCTGGCTGAGTTTCAGAGATGACGCCTTTCTCTTGGCTATCTGAGCGTTTCTGGCAAGAGTGAATTCTGTTGGTAGCCATAAAACTTCTTAACATGTTTTTAAATCAGCATGTCCTTGTGTAATCTGTAGATTTGGGGTTTTTTTGGTTTTTATTCTTGAGGATGTATTGGAAACTTTGAAACCATGAACTTTCAGATTATCATTTAAATACTTGTTTGCCAACATCCAGTTAAAATTTGTCTTGAATTCCCGTCATGGTAAGTAAATCATACTGAGTTTCAATAGAAAAGCCTCTTGAAAGCTGTTTTCTCATTGAGGAAGCCTGAGAACTAAGGTATCGTTTCCTTTCTGCACCCCTGTTGTCTGTTTGACAGGTGAGGACACCAGTGATGAATTCTGAAGCGAAAGTTCTGGTGCCTGGGATTCCTGGGCATCACGCAGCTATCAAGCCGCCTCTTCCCCACACTGAGGAAGTAGAAAGCAAGAGGAAGTTAGGGGGAAACGAGGTAAAGAAATCACTTCTACCAGACACTGGCGTTTGAGATGTAAGAACGCTTGGCAGAGTCTAATAAAGGTTTTGAATAGAGCCGAAGGTAATCTTTAGCATTGTGCCCAGATCGCTGCTGTTGCACTCTTCATCCCAGGCGGCTTCGGTCCCAGAATTGTAGATTGTCACCTTTGCAAGACCCAGAATTTTTATTACCAGAATTAAATTTCGCCATTTGTTAAGAGTGTTAGTTGGATAACAAAAAAACACGTAAATGAGGCTAGGATTTGCTGTGATGACTTTGATTGGGTTTCGCATGTTGCTGAGTTCCAGTGATGCCCCTCTCTTGGCTGTCTGAGCAGTCCTGCCTGGTTTTGTGCTAGTTGATCTTAATCAAGATGGTTACAATGCTTGTAAACTTTATTTTTTTCTGTACTCCCAAAACCCTTTTGTGGTTACTGTATGTATCCATGCAGAGTCTTGTTATCTTCCATTCACGTTTTTCACTCTTGTCTAAGGATTCTAGAGTTTTAGATTGTTTCTTTAGCTGCTTTTTAAATGTCTCTTTGATGGGGGAGTTAGGCATAACCTAACTGTTCATAATGAGATTTTTTTTTTTTTTTGGTTATTTGATTTTTTGAGACAGGCTCTCACTGTGTAGTTCAGGCTGGCCTTAAACTCAATATTTAACCCTGGCTGGCCTCAAACTCACAACGATCCTCCTGTCTCAAGCCTCCCAAGTGCTGAGATTACAGGCATGTGCTACCACACCTGGCTCATAATAAGATGCTATTAGAAGGAGAATGAGTGTGTTTTTGGTTTGGGGGATTGAGACATGAATTGGTGTTTTTTGCCTACAAACTGTATTAGGCCTTGTCTAGTTAACCTGAACAGTTATCATTTCTGTTCCGTAGGTTAGCATTGAAGAACGACTGGGAGCCATGGATATAGATAAAAAAGAAGGAAAGGGTGACCTTTTACAGACGAATAGCTTTCCAGTTCTTCTCACCCAGGGTTTAGAAAGTAATGATTTCGAAATGCTAAATGTAAGTATTACTGCATTTTTTCAGTGAATTACATTGGTTAGTTTTTCTTAAGTGACTTAGCACACGCAGAGTGAATAGTCATGTTATATTGCAGTTTTTAATTTACTGTTATGTGAAGTTAGTCAAATGTATGTAATTTGGTGGCATTATACAGACAGTCACCAACCTGCTGGGGGATTGTGTTGAATTCTTTGAAACCTGGAATGCATTTTCTCATAGAAATACTGTTTTGAATTACTAGGGTTTTAGGCTTTAGTTCACAAAAGCCTTTATATACATTGTGTAGCTGAACTATAACACTCAGCATTCTAGATCACAATTTATATTTTTTTCTGTAGGAAAATGCGTTCCTGAGTTTTTACTCTGGATTCCAGAAACTTATTTCCCCCTGGCCGTGAGAGGGGGCGGTGAGGTGCAACCTTGGCAATGAGGTTCGAGGGGAAATTAAGAGGGTTGGGGGTTATGTTATGAAATATTTAGAAGAAACGTACTAGAAACTGTATGAAGGGAGGCACTTACAATTTCTTTGTAAGTTGGTGACTGCTTGTATGAAGTTACTCAATTTGGTCCTCTTAAATTTCACAGTGGTCTATATGAAAAATTTGAGTGAAAAATAGTTGAAATACTGCCTGATGAGATGAAAGTAATTTACGTCTTTGAGTGGATTTTTAATGGCTCGTAACAGTATTACACTTTTAGTCAGTATAGATGTGACTAGTCTCTAACCCATGTATAGTGTCTCTGATTTTACTTGATCTAAATGGGAATGTCTTATAGTTGTGTCTAAGATGATTTTGCAGAGCAAGTAGAAACCAGCAAGTCTAAAAACCTAAAATTATTTTTAAAGTAGTGTGTGAATGTGTTTTCGAAAGTAGATTTCAATTTACCCTGGCTTAGAAACCTAGGGGAGGATTTGGTGAAAGAGAAGCTGTGGGAAACAGTGGGCAGTATTTTTGAAGTGTACTATAACTGACTTGCCATCATTGCTCACGTAACTGTACCTTGAAATTTTCTTCAGCAGGTGAATCAGGTACCCATTTTTTGTTTCTTAAAATAGTATAGTAGATTGTTAGGAACCCCTTACTGAGCTTCAGAAATTGTTAGCAGTAGGGTTTTGGTAGTCAGTGTGTCATGTGCTCATTTGTAAACCCACGTGCCTCCAAAGATTAAGGTGAAGCAGTTCTCATATACATACACATCCCTGTTCAATTTAAAAACACCTTAGAAGAATATCACAACCCATTATCACACCTAGAGAAGCAAACAGTATTTCTTTAAAATTATCAAATGTCATTAGTGTTTACATTCCCCTAGTTACCTAAAAACACGAACTTGATTTTTTTTGTGTACTTTTTCAAAATAGAATCCGAAAAAGTCTACCCTGTGTTTGGTTGTTACTCCCCTTCTTTGTCTTGTAATTTTCTTCTTAGAGAAACTATGTTATTTTTCCAATAGAGTGTCCCACATGTTGGGTATTGCCGACTGCCTGTAGTGTCATTTGTATGTGTTCTGTTCATCATTTCTTCCGTAGTTAGACTCAGAAGCTCAAAGAGATTCAGATTAGGGTCTCTTGGCAAAAACACATCAAAGCTGTTAATGTATGACTTCTTGGGTATCAGGGCAAATTAAGTGGTATTTATGAAAACAAATTATAAAGGTTCTTGTTTGGGTTAACTTATTTAGAAATAGTTGGAATCTAATTGAATAAAAAATGTATATACTGGAAAAGACTCTAAAAGTTAATAGTGAAGAGCTCTTAAAATCACTTCTTTTTGAAATCAAAAGTATGGAAATATTCCCATAATATATGGTGTAGGAGATTGTACATTTATACATTAGAGAAAACTTGTTGTTTATGAATTTAGGCAGGTAAATGTAACCCAGTGAAATAACATAGCTTATGCAAAAGAGATGCCTACTAATTGTGTAATTTATGACATACCTGGAGGCAAATATTGTAAAATATTTATTTAAATATTTTCTGTAAGTACCCATTATGAAACTATTGTAGTACCAAAACCACCTAGCATAAATCTAAAACAAATGACTATATCTCTACATTAAAAATTGTAAGTTGAGAGAAATTAGTGACAATTTATGTAAATGGAAGTCTAACCCATATTTTTATGAGTTAGAATATTTGGTATTGTTGCAATGAGGAATTATCCCCTAATTTTTATATTCAACTCTTGTCAATTACAATTCCAGCAGCCATTGTCAGTCTCCTTTTAGGAATCCAGCTGGGCACGGTGGCGCTCACTTGTAATCCCAGGTGCTTGGGAGAAATCGCAAGTTGGAGTTTAGCCTGGCCTACTTAGTAGACCCTGTCTCACACTAAATTTTAGAAAAAAGAAAGAGGCTGGGGATGTTGTTCAGTGGTACAGTGCTTGCCTAGCATGCATGAGGCCTTGGTTCAATCCTCAGTACTGCTTAAAAAAAAGAAATTGGTGAATTTTATATTTATATGGAAATACAAAGGTCAGGAAATAGCCAAAACAATAACATAAAGAATAAGTTGGAAGAATTAACCTACCTGATTTTAAGGTATAGTTGTGTAATCAAGGTAGTATAATATTGGTGAAAAAATACAGATTAAGGAACTGTATTAGTTACTTTTCTAGAGTCAGTGTTTGCAAGAGAGCAGATTTAATACAGGGCAAGTCCAGATGCAGGAAAAGCACAGAAGTCTACCTATGCACTGGAGACCCCAAAGATCCAGTCAAGGGCTGGGAGCCCACAGCACTGCCCCAGATACATCCGTGTCTGCACTGAAAGGCTGAAGAAATCTGTACTGGAACCAGGATATGATGCTCACAGCAGAGAGGAAGACCAGAGCTCCCCTGAAGTGAACAGCAGCCATCTCCAATGACAGCAAGGCCCCGAGCCTCTTCTGTGAGGAGAATAGCCGAATTCCCTTAAGGAGAACCAGCAGAGCTTCTGGGAAGCAGCCGGTGCTATTATCTGCTCCTGTTCTCCTTTATGTTGTGTTGGCAGTAACCTTCAGTTGGATCTTATACGCCCAGAACCACACCAACTCAGTTCAGTTGGGCATTCCTGCTCAAGTTGACCACAATAAATCCACCACGGGAACCAAAACAGTTCAAAAATAGACTATGAACAACTAGTAGAAAATAATCTCAGCTTTACTTCACACAAAAGCCATTGTAAAATGGACTATAGACCTTAATACAAAACATAAAGCTGCCAAGTGTAGTGGGACACACCTGTACTCCCAGCACTTGGGAGGCTGAGGCAGGAGGATTGCCTTGAGTTTGAGGCCAGCCTGGTTTACATAGTGTGTTCAAGGCCAGTGTGAACTGCATAGTGAGACCCTGTCTCAAAGAACGAAACAACAATAACAAAAAAACAAGCCAAACTTCTAGGAAAAAGACTTAAGAGGTTTCTAGGATGCAAGGATACTTTTTAAAAGCTTGAAAATTTGAAGTAGAAAATAGTTATTTGAACTTCTCAAAATTAGAAATTTGTATTCTTTTCTAGGGGGTAGAGGTTTGAGGCAGGCTCTCTCCATGTAGTTCTGACTAGCCTTGAACTCACAGTGTAGCACGTGCTGGCCTCTGACTCTTGATGATCCTCCTGCCTCAGCCTCTGAGTGCCGGGATTACAGGGTTGAGCCACCATACCTGGCAGAAATTTGTATTATTAATCCAGCACCTTGGATCTCTTGGCCACGTACCACATGCTTATGTTCTTGAAGTAATAATGTTGGTGTGAAAAGACAAGAAACATGCTGAGAAAAATATTTGTAAGTCGTACATCAGACGAAATGTTGGTATCCAGAATAGTAGTCTGGGCTGCCCTTGAACTTTCGTGATAATTCTCGTCCCCCAGCCTTCTGAGTGCTGGGATTACAGGCGTATACTACTGTGCCTGGCCAAAGAACTATTAATAATGGGTTTAACTCAGATTTTAAACATTGCTAAAAGTTTGAACAGAATCTTTACAGAAGTATTCAAATGGACAGTGAACCTATGTAAAAGTATCATGTCATTAATCATCACAGAAATGCAAGTTAAAACCACAGTGCGACAGCACTAATTACCTGTTTCAGATTGATTAAGATTAAAGCGTATCAGTTGGGAGTATGGGTACCTAAAACTCCTGTCTTGCTGGTAGGTACAACTATTTTGGAAAACAGTTTGGCAGTTTATTAAAAGTTACAGATATACCTACTATATGATTCAGCCACTCTGCTCCTAAGGTTTTTTTGTGTTTGTTTTTTGACACAGGGCCTCCTTATGTAATTCAAGCTGGGCTTGGACTCATAATGTAGTCCATGCTGCTGTCAAATTCCGTGCTCCTCTTGTCTCAGCCTCCCAAGTGCTGAAATTATAGGGGTGTGCCACTCCTGACTCTGCTGCTAGAAATTTAATCAAAGAAAAACATATGTTCATGACAAAGACTGGAACATGAATGTTCATAGCCACTTTGTTTGTAATAGCCAAAAACTGGAAAGCACCTATAAATGTCCCTCAATAGATGGATAGATAAATTGTTTATATCCTAATGTAAGGAATGTGTTATTGATAGACCAACAACATGGATGAATCTCATATTTATGCTATGGAAAAGAAACTGACCAAAAGGGGCAATACAGTGATTCTATTTATGTAAAAATTCTAGAAAATGCAGACCAACACAGTAAGTGTGGTGGTATATACCTGTAATCCTGTCACTTAGAAGGCCAAGGCAAGAGGATTGCAGGTTTGAGGCTAGGCTGAGATACATAGCAAAACCTTGTTAAAAGAAAGACAAGAAAATACTGTAGAGACTAATGTATAGTCCAGTGGCTGCCTAAGGATGGAGGTTGAAGGAGAGGGATAGATTGTAAAGGGGCCCAGGGACACTTGAGGGTAATATTTATTTTCATGATTTTTGTTTCATGGGTAAATGTGTTCATCAAACTGAAAAATGTAAAAAAAAATGTGTCTGTTATGTGTCATTTGTGCCACAGAGAAGCAAAAGAAAAATCTCATCTACATCTTCCTGATAGTTAATAATTTTGGTTTATAGTCATTTCTTAAATATATCCTTGATAGAAATTAATGATGCTGACTTTTCTATTATCATGTAGCTTACTTTTGGGAGAATTTATTATTAGTTGCTTATTTTAAATTTGAAATTGTTACCATTAGGGTCTCAGTCTTTAGTGGGTATAAGAGGTACACAGAGTTTGTTAAAAAGTCTTCTTCAGTGTCCCAGGTGTGGTGATGCACATCTGTAATCCCAGCACTCAGGAGGCTGAGGCAGGAGGATCACCGTGAGTTCAAGGCCAGTCTGGGCTACATATTGAGTTCAAGGTGGTCTGAACTACATAGTGAGACTCTGTCTCAAAGCACAAAAAAACAAAACAAAACAAAAAAGTCTTCTGCAGTTTGGGATAATTTCTCATAGGTGCTACTTACTCACACTTGGCTTTACCAGTTCTGGTTTACACCACTTGTCTTTGTGGATTTATTAATATCGACCCCTCTTCTGTTTCAAAAATTGTCCCAATTTGGACAACACATTTTATGATCACTGCATTTACAGCATTAGTGAATTTCACAAACCACGTATCTTTCAGCTCTCTGTTATGTTTATTTTTTGTGATATTAGGGATGGAACCCAGGGTTTCACATCACACATGCTAGACAAGTGGTCTACTACTGAGGTACATCTCTAGCCTCCATATCTCTATTTTTTGTTTGTTTGTCTTTTTAAAACACGGTCTCACTGTGTAGTTCAGGCTGGCCTTGAACGGACTATGTAGTCCAAGCTGGCCTTGAATTTGCATGATCCTACTGCCTCAGCCTCCTGAGTGCTGCAATTAGAGGCATGTACCACCATGCCCAGCCCCATTATGTCTATTAACCGTGCTTTTGGATTAAATAATTGGCAGCAACATGTTCTAGATTAAATGCCATGACCTGAAGCCCTGCCACCCTGTTTGGCTGTTTAAGACAGTGAAGACTGGTGGTTTAGGTGAATATCTTATGAAAACCTAAGGCCTTAACAAAAGCATGACATACCTCAAAAAGTAATTTGTAGAGCAGTTCATATGGAATGTTTTCTATGGTTTCTTTTTTTTTTTTTCTTTTTTTTTGGGGGGGGTGGTGCTGGGGATCGAACGCAGGGTCTTCCACTGAGCTAAATCCCCAGCCCGGAATGTTTTCTATGGTTTCTTGAACCTTGTAATTGAGATTTATAATGAGGTGATTTCAGGAATACTTTATTATTAGGTACCTTCTCACTGTTACAGTTAACATTTTGCTTTGAATCCTGTATTTTGGTCATTTGAAAATGAAAGTTGAAGCAAACTGAAACTGTTGTATCAAATTACAGCACTTCATTGCTCAGTTACTTGGTGATTGTGATGTTTTATTTCTTTTGCATACAGACTTTGTAATCATGGAATAGTTTTTTTCTTTTTTTCCTGTGTTAGGTAATGTGCTGACGTCCTAACAAGGTTCAAGAAAGGTTTGTGGGAGGCACATCTCATGTGTGTGGCATGACCACCCAATCATTAGGCTTGTGATAGTTTTTAAATAGTATTGGTGTATTTAGAAAGACTTGGCATAAAGGTAGTTTCATAACCAAATAAAATCCATGGGGAATTCTAAATGGATATGTTAGGAACTGTAAACTAGATTGGGCAACCTCTAGTACCACCAAAACAAAAAAGGAAGAAAAAAGAGAAGACTGGAAACTCTTACTTTGTTATTACCCTTTAGTACACCTGCTGTTTATATTTAAAAGCATTGAAGAGGCAATGAGAGACCTGAAAGAACAGTTACTCCCCCTTCCCCAAACCTCTATGAAGCATGTCAGGCTCAGAGAAGCTAAAATACATGCACAGGCCCATGAACACACAGCTTCACAGGGTCAGAAGTATGACTCTATTGCTCTGTCCCTTTTTCTATGACCCAGAATGGGGGCTGGTTTTCTCCTGTAAATCTAGCTTTAAAGACATTTTGAGTAAAAGACTTACATGATCTTTTGCTTGGTTTAAAATTCTATCAGAAAAGTTGGCAGTGTAAGGAGGTTTCTGGCTAAGTGTGATTTTACTGCTTTGTTCACTGTCGTGTGGGTATAGCTTTCATTTAATAAAATGAAGACTTGGGCCAGGTGTGGTGGCGGATGCCTGTAATCCCAACACTCAGGAGACAGGAAGATTGCTGCGAGTTCCAGGCCAGCCTGAACTATATAGTGAGATCCCATCTCAAAAAAAGAAAAAGGGGTGGGGGTTGGGGATTTTTAGCTCAGTGGTAGAGCGCTTGCCTAGCAAGTGCAAGGCTCTGAGTTTGATCCCCAGCACCACCTCCCCTCAAAAAAAAGAGGCTTTGGAATATCTCTAAAATGGTACGTATCTGTGTTTAAATGATTAGATAATGCTCTTTTGTATTTTATATAAGAAAATTGGTAAAAGATAAATTTCCTGGTAGCCACAAGATGTAAGACATTCTCCATTCAGTCCCTTCAATCTTGATTTGAAAAATTCAGTTGGTAGTTTATTGCTTTGGTCTGTTTCAGATCATTTTTGCAGTTTTTCTTACAGTGTGCTTATCTTAATGATTCTTTTATTTGCTCACAGAAAGTACTTCAAACTAGGAATTTAAACCTGATAAAGAAGACTGTGTTAAGGATACCTTTGCATGCTGTTATTCCATTGTTGCAAGAGGTAACTACTGCTTTTTTCATTTTAAGGTTCTACTGTGGTCAATTAAAGGGAAAGGCCAGTATATAGAGAAGTGCATATATAAGGAAAAATGGCATTTAGAGAGTGACACATGAATAGGAGGAAGTGATTTAGATAGAAAAAGTGAAATTGATGAATTTCTGAGGCAATGACAAGAAATACAATGGGCATTTTTACATTTATTTCACTGTCAGGATGTATACATCTCTTCACACAGAAACCATTCAGAACTTTAAAGAGAACCATAGAATATTGTGTTTCTAGGATGTCATCTATGTGGTGGTGACTATAGTAGAAAAACCAATGTGGAGCCCTCCTGTACTTTGATTTTTCCCATTATGTCCTGTGAGGTACTCTAACCTAATATCAAAACCACTTTTGCATGTTTTGGTTTCCTTTATAGCAGATGGGCTGTAAATGTCTGTGCCTGGCAGGTGGAATTAGAGAGGGCATTAAATTAGTAGTAGCATGGCCACTGGGTGATTTTCACTGCTTCTGACAATTGCTTCCCCTGTCTTTGCTTAAGGAACTCTGTTTAACAGTGTTAAGACAGGGACAGGTAGCAGCTGGACAACAGAAAGGAGTGGGGTGGTGGGGCAGAGACAGAGGAAGGAGTTGGGTGGTGGGGCAGGGTTCTCGCTGGGTGCTACTCAGAGAGAGCCTTGAGTGGCACCCAGCATTGACTAACTCCAGCTCAGTCAGATCCCAGCATTGGGGTCCACTCCTTGTCCAGTGAAAGTAGTGTCCCGAGGTGTGTTGTATGTTGGGTTAATGTAATTTTGTAGTCATTAGTTACCTTAGGGAATGTCTTTTTCTCTGTTTCTTTTAAGCACATACATAATTCAACTGAACCATTAAGAGTAGGTATAAATTATTATTAAAAGTTAGACCTAAAGATAGAGATATTTTTGTTATTAGGAATTATACTTGGATAGCATTTGACATGCAGAAGTATTAGTGGGGGTTGATTTACCATTATTGGTGGGGAAAATCTCTTTATTTAAAAAAGCAGTCTCCTCCATTAGAAAATTTCAGTTATATGTTTTTAGAATATTATCTGCTCCATACCAAAATTTGCCTAACCTGGAGTTCTTTTTATGTGTTTAGAAAAATTTAAGATATAATTTACTTAGAATAAAATTCACCCTTTTAAAGTGCACAATTCAATTTTTCATTTTTTAAACTTTATTTTTTCTTTTTAAAAAATTCTTGACTGGGGCTTTAGCTCAGTGGTTAGAGTGCTTGCCTTGCAAGCACAAGGCTCTGAGTTTGATCCCCAGCACACACACAAAAAAAATTCTTGGATTAGTATGTTTGCCTTACATAAGACATACGAGCTTAAATATCACATGGTTTCCTTAATATGAGAAACCCAAAATATAAATAAAGAACAAAATATAAGATAGATAATAGGAAGTAGGGAGATAGAGCTTTCTCAGATGGAAAGGGGATGGAGAGATGGAGGGAGGGTAGAGGAAGGAGAAGGAAAGGGGATGAAAAGCAATTTAGACACATTATATCCATGTTCCAACCCCCACAAATTAGGCTGGTCTTAAACTCACTATAGCTCATGCTGGCCTCAAACTCATGGCAGTCCTTCTGTGTCAGCCTCTCTAGTGCTGGGATTACAGGCATGCACCACCATGCCTGGCAAGTGTTTCTGGTTTTTTTTTTTAATTTTTTTTTAATTTAATTTAATTTAATTTAATTTTTTTTTTTGTGGTGCTGGGGATCGAACTCAGGGCCTTGTGCTTGCAAGGCAAGCACTCTAATCACTGAGCTAAATCCCCAGCCCAAGTGTTTCTGTTTTAACATAGTTCTTTGATCTATTTTGATTTTAGTTTAGGGCATAGTGAGCGATAATGGACCTACATTCAGTCCTCTGCATGTGCATAGCCAGTTTTCCCAACACCATTTATTAAAGAGGTGTCTTTCCCCCAGTGTATGATTTTGGCCCCTTTGTCAAAGATCACATAGTTGAATGTATTTGAAGTTTTAATTCTTACTAGTACATGTTCACAGTACATAGTGGTCACTTTCATTGTGGGGAGTTGGTCCATGTATGTAATACATCTTAATTCTTATTTCCCTTTCCCTTCCTCCTACCCATTCGCAAAAGATCTATCTCCCTGTTTCCTATTGTATGTCTTTTATTTTGTTTTTTATATGTACTTTGCGTGGTCGGAGTTTTTGAGTGTGTTCTTATGTTGTACAGTTGTCATTGCCCAGAGAAATCCATGTATACTTTAGTAGTGATGTTTGTGCCCTCTTCACAGTTAGTGGCAGTCACCAGTTTGTTTTCTGGAGACAAATCTCCATGGATTTGTTGATTCTGGACATTCATTTGTACAAAGCCTAGATTTCTATCAGGTAGTTACACTTCTTGAAATGAATTCAAAGACTGTATTTGTGTTGGTTGAAGATAGACCACTAAATGCGATAATTTTCATAAGACATAAGAGCTTGCAGTCATTGTTGTCTTAGAAAATGGTGGAGATTGGTTGCCTTTGAAGTGCTTTTGCTAATAGTGTTTTTCTCCCTTAGCTTACAAAGAGGTTACAAGGACACCCTAATAGGTAAGATATTTAGGTGACTTACCTTGCCTTGTTTTTATAAGTAAATTAGTGGCGATTGTCAAAAACAACTTCTGATGGTGTGAAATTAAATATTGGGTAACTCCATGTTCTTTTTTTTTGGCCGGGGGTTGGGGGTAGTGCTGGGGATCGAACTCAGGGCCTTGTGCTTGCTAGGCAAGCGCTCTACCACTGAGCTAAATCCCCAACCCTGAGATTTATTGCACTGTAGTTTTCTTTTAGAAAATTCTTCTGTAGGTATTTCATATATTATCATGTCATTTAGTCTTATTTAATGATTTAGTATTAATCATGATAAAAGATTATAAGTTATATAATTTGCCCAACCTCTAGTACCTACTTCAGACTTCATAATGAAATAATTTTAAGGGCTAGGGATTTAGCTCCATGGTAGAGTACTTGCTTAGCATGTTTAAGACTTTCAAGATTAATCCCTAGCATTCTCAAATTTATAAAAAAATTTTTTTTAGGTGAAGATTTTGTGGGCATTTTTGTAAATACTTTGATTAAACATTTAAGTAATTGGAAAAAATAAACAGGAAGTCAGTATCAGATATTCTAAGGTTGTATTATGGTATCAGTGTCTACAATGTGTAGAGTTTTTTCTTTTTTCCTAATAGAGCTCCATTAGCTCTCTGAGCTCATAAAAGAGGAAAACTAAAGATTTCATTATGTGGGACTGACTTTCACAGTTTTGGTCTATATTCGCCTTTAATATTGGTCTGGAAGACTTTATTGTTCGTTGCCGATGTTGAATAGATAGTGGGCTGACCTCATGAAAATTAACTGCAAAACCAACTGAGCTTAGTTTGGATGAAGATCACTGCTCTACTGTCAGCTGATTATGCTTGAATCATTTTAGAGGGAGGTTTTTTTGGTCCCATTTTCCAGTCTCTCCCTCCGAAGAGGTATTTTACAGGAATACAGACTTGGCAAAAAACCAAAAGGACTGAAATGGAGTCATTGATTTATTATGGTGATCTTCACAGAGCACAATGTTTAGATCCTCATTTGTCCATCAGGATTTTTCTAATTTTATAATTCAGTTGTATTTAATTTCTAATTCGTGAACATTAGTTTACTTGCATTTTTCTTTTCCAGTGCTGTTTTAATGGTTCAGTGGCTGAAATGTGTGCTGACAGTTCATGCATCATACCTATCCACAGTAAGTCTTTTCTCAGTATGAGTAGTTTGGCTTTGTAATTTGTTTTTATTTTGTATAAATCCTTATCTTCCCTTTTAAAAGACTTACTGGGTTTTAAAAGTTTTTATACATGCTAACATGTTTTGCCTACCCTGTCCAAGGAGGATGAAGTATAGTTTGTGAAGAAAGTGACATAAATCAGATATTTAATACCTGACATTTCACTGGGGTTGCTGTCAGCCATTTTATTGCTATATGGATTATATTATCTCCATAAATATGAGGCGGGGAACATGAAATCTTAATGTGAGGGAAAAGAGATTTACATGTTACAGTATGTGTTGGCTTCTTTGCTACCATTACGAAATCAGTTTATTTTAAGCTAGAAATAAAATTATGTGTTTTTCTTTTATTTGAATATATAGCACTTTACCATAAGTTTTCTTGAAAGGTTGTAGTGGATAGTTGAAAAAAATCTCTAGTTGCTTTTAAATTATAGCTCTTCCTTGGTTTCACCCAACACCTACTTGGTCATTGTCCTTTGTTCTGTCAGCCTCAGAAAGTGTTGGATAACCTGCTTTGAGGCCAGCAGTTCATTTTTTGGTACCTGGGAAGAACTTTGACAAAACGTTAGCAAGGGGGAGAGACAAAGAGCAGCAAGAGTAGGATGTGCCTCCTAACCTGCAGGAATCTTGGGAGGTGAATTGAGGGCTTTGTGAATAGAATGGCTGGTAGCATGGTGATTGGCATGGAACAGTCAAAGCAAACATCTGGCTAGAAAACTGGGTGACATTAACCTCAGTTACAGTACTGACTTAGAAGAAAGAAGAGGCCCAGCAGGCCTTGTAGGGAAATCTCTTCTGGAATCAACTCCTGAATTACTACTGGAGTAGCAGTTGTGTAACATTCAAGGTCAAAGCAAAATAGACTAAAGAAATACGGTATGGGGGGCTCCAAAGCCCACTACCGTTTTTGAGAAAGCAGTGTTTCTTCTGCATTTATTCCTTTCTTAGCATGTATCTTTAAGTAGCAGTTCTAGGTCAAGATCTGTACTAGGCATTGGAGTTCAGCACTGTACAGGAAGACACTGTGGTTCTCATGTTGAAGCTCACAGTCTCAATGGGGGCGTGTAAGTGGGAGACTAAACCTTGTGTTACTCATTTTTCTGTCTATGTGCTGCCTAAAGGTTTTTTGGTGTGTGTGTATATGTGTGCCAGGGATTGAACTGAGGGCCTTGAGCTTGCTAGGCAAGCACTGTAATCACTGAGCTAAATCCCCAGCCCCTAAAGGTTTTTTTTTTCCCCTGAAGTTTATTAATGTTGGAATGAAACACTGTTTTTATGCTCAAGTGTCAAAAATAGAAGAAAAAGTGTTTAGTTCCTTTTTCTATAGCTCTGTTAAGGACAAATAAAAGATTTCCTCCTTTAATTTCTTAAGCATGACTTGCAGAATTCATTAAGAGGGAGAATGTTCAAAACGTTATGTGAGGTCAACTTTGTTCTTAGTTGCTCTGTTCTGCTGGTCTCTGGGATCTGGGAGAAGCTCCTTCCATCTTACTGGGGCCTCATGGTATAGGGTAGGTAATATACTGTGGTTGAACGGGAAGATTCAGAGCAAAGCCCTCTTTAGCTCAGAGATGTGGGGTGGGGTATTATTAAAATGTAGTATCTCCTTACATTGACCTTATCTGAAATAAAGTATCTGTATAAAGAAGGTCCCAGCCTGCAGTTTGACCTGCCTAGCAGTTTCTCCATCCTGACTTGTATAATTATTGTTTTTTCTAGTTGCCTGACTTGGTACACCAGCTAGGAACACTCTATCAGCTAATGGAAAGCAGAGTCAAAACTTTTCAGAAACTCTCGCACCTTCACGGGAAGCTTATCCTTCTAGTCACACAAGTGAGTAAATCAAATTGTTTCTGGTTAAAAGTTTTTTTGTGTTCTAGAAACAGAGAATAGAATAAGGATTGTTTACTTGAACATGGAGACCTCCCCATTTCCATATGAGAGTCCAGTTATTAACCTGGAAGTGTTATCTGTTTGACACTTAGCTTGGCTATGCCTACATCAACTTGCTAATACAGTTAGGTTGGATGTGTTACTGCAAACAAGTTACTGGGCATTTCTACAGTTAAAATACTCTGAACACTTCAGAGGGCTTTCACTTTTACGAACAGTAATTCTTTCCTTATATTTGAAGAACTCCTTGACCTGCATGTGTTCCACACTGTATTCAGGCCATCCATTCTAGAAGGGAAAAGTGGATGTGGAAGATGGGGATGGTAGTGTTTGTGATCCTGAGGATAGGCGTATACTCTGCTTCATGATTCTACTTTTATCTTTTAGGTTACAGCATCAGAGAAAACAAAGGGAATGACTTCCCCTGGACAGAAGGCCAAATTAGTGTATGAAGAAGGTAAAAGTGGGGTAGGGTAGAGCCTGGAACTGGATTGATTAGTTTTTACGGTGATTTACTTCTTTTTATTTTTGCAAACACACTGTTGTAAGATTTTGCTTTGGCACACCTTCTGTAATGCAGCAGGGTAAGCCTGTGGCTACAACCTATGAGCTAAGGAAAGAGAAGGCACAAGTATTATAACTGTAACAAAAGGTGTCAGGTGTAAAAAATATTGACCCCTGAACACACTTTATGAAAATAAACTTAAAAACCCAGGTAATAATTGGTAATCTGTGAGGAAACTTTAGTGGCCAAAACTGACTTAGAAGTTCTAAAACTGACAGTCAAAACTTCCCATAAGATCTAAGCCCAGAGATCAAGTGTAACCTACGAGTCAAGTGTAACCTTGTTAACAGTTAAAACCAGACAAAGTCAAGAAAAGAACAACAACAAAAAAAGTCAAGAAAAGAGCATTTTGGGCTAGCCTTAAGATATTAAGTAGGAAATTGATTATAGGAGTGTTTAAGGAAAATGATACACTATTGCAAAGTAGAGCTTATTTAGCGATTATAAGGTGATTTAGCATCCAGAAGTCTATTAATACAGCCATCACGTTAGCAGATTAATTGGGGAACACTAGATCCTTTCTTAATAGAAAGAATACAGAAGTACTTAGCCTTTATACATTTCAAACAAGCAACTAAGAAATTTATGAGAATTTCTTTAACTGAAAAATATTTATCAAGTATTATACATAATAGTGAAGCTTTAAAAGTCACCCTAAAGTCAGGAACAAGACATAATGTACTTTTTTATTGCTTCTAGGTTTCCTGCCTAGTATTGTATAAAGAAATGAATTCTAGAACATTGAAGTTTTTTTTTTTTT